>ML784235.1:370963-382685 GCA_009831015.1 Picea engelmannii | reverse complement strand
TAAGTGGGGTAAAAGGAGGTTGCCCCCTCGAAGAGGCTTATTATCTGATATTATCTCTTTTTCAAGGCGTTGAGTACTTTTCTTGAGGTTTTTCTATGCTATATTGATGTTAGGTTCTTAACAGTCTACTTCTCCTTAAAATTTTGAGTTTTCTTCATCATCTACATCATTATTTTGAGTGTTAATTCCCATAAATAGAAGCTATGAATCTTCATCTTCACTCATGTTTAAAGAAATGATGTCTTCTTTGGAGTAGAAGTTTTTCTTATTCTTACAAAATTTCTTCCTGTATTGGTTTCTATGGTTTTGGGCTTCTTCATCATTCTCCTCCTACTTGGGATAGGGACGCTTGTTAGCAAAGTTTCCAATTCTTCCACAATTGAAACATTTGAAAGGTAACTTTCCTTTATATTTTCCAAATCCTTTTTGGAGTTTCTTTATAAAGTTGGCCTCTTCTACATATGATATTTCTGACTAATATTCTTGAGACATATGTTCATGTTTCTTATTTTCTTTAGATTCCTTAAAGTCTATTTCATCTTTTGATGGTTTTTCGTTCCTTGTTCTCATCTCATATGCTGTAAAAATTCCATGAAGTTGATCAACTGTGAGTTTTTCAAGTTCTACCCTATCTTCAATTATTGAATTATTGGGATCATATCACATAGGTAATGAACTTAGGATATTTTTCACAATAGGTTTATCTGTAAGTTCTTCTCCTCCTACTCTGATTGAATTAACCACTTCATCTACCCTATGAAAGTATTGAGCAACATTATCTTCTTCTTTCATTTTCAGATTTTCAAACTGAGTACTATAGGTTTATAGTTTGGATTCCCTGACGTTCTATCTCCATCATATACAATCTCCAATTTGTCCCATATTTCTTTCGATGACTTACAATGAATAACCTTCACACATATAGAGTTTTTCAACCCTCCTAGAATTGCATTAATTGTTCTTGAGTTGTCATTGCATAGTTTCTTTCCTACAACATCTGTGGATGGAGTATTTGGTGTAGTGTAACCATATACAACATATTTCCAGATATCAAAACCAAGAGCCAACATTAAGATTTCCATTCTTATTTTCCATAGAGCATAGCCACCTCCATTGAACAATGGTGCTTTTTTATTAGACATTCCCTCTTGTTGATCAATCTTCAAGATCTACCTTCCAGTTGTTAGACTCTGTTGAAGGAACTCACTCTGATACCAATTGTAGCATACCCGACCACCCAGAGGCTAGGCTACACCACTTAAATAGGTTGCAACACACCCGACCTTCCACAGGCTAGGCATGTTACAGTTCGAAGAATCGGTTCATTGATCTCTAATTCAAAAACAAAGGACTTCTCAACAATGTTAGAAGCATGCACACCACATACATAAGACAAGATCCATGTCACAGAATAAAAGAGATAAACAACATTCCATGCACAACAAATAACCAACAAATAGGCACAACATTATCCAACATGCATGCACATTAGAATACATATCTCAAAGATAACTAAATACACAATGGAATACATTAAACAAAAAAAATGGATAACACTTATCTTTGCAAGTAAATGTTCACCAACTGGTTGTAGACCAAGGACGTTCCTCCCAACCATAAACACTGATGTTCATTTACTCTCAAGTTCATGCATAAAGGCATCCATTCCCTCCGGGAATGATCAGTAAATCATTACAACCATTCAATGATGTCTCTCCTCTTCCTGACATTCATTTCCATGTTCAACCCAAGAGCACAGGAACTAGCAGTAGTGAGTGAAGAGGAATAAGAACAAGTGAACTAGTGAGAAGAGGATGAACCAAGGGAAGAACAACCCCAAAACAGCCCCCAAGGGATGTTTAAATAATTACATGAAGAAAAGAGTGACATGGCCTCCCTCTCAATAAGATCATGTAACCCCCTCTTCTCCATAAAATCAATTATGGGTAAATAAAATAATAATATCAAGACTTAGCCCCTCAAACTCTCCCGTGGAATCATAGTCCCCTATCTCTTTTGTCCTTGTCGGTCTTACAGCCAACGATGTATTTTATTAATGTATAGGAAGTGTTACATTTCCTAGTAACTCTGGCCCCTTTTCAACTTTATTGGCTCACCATCCTAAGTCATATTTACATAATACATTATATTTTATAAGGGTTAGAAACAGGATGTTACATCCCCCTCCCCTTATTTTGACACTGTCCTCAGTGCACAACACCATTCCAATGTTATAAACATTACAATTCAAAGCCCATCTGGCCTTAATTCACATAGGAAATCCAACCCAATCTTATATACATAGGCATGTTGGCCTAAAACATGTATGCATAGGCATTCCGACCCAAAACATGTATGATGATCTTCAAAATTTATATTTCTGGCAACAATTCCAACCAACAAGATCTCCTTCCCTCTCATCCCTACACAATCAAAAGAAATGAACCCCTTTCTCTACCATGCAGTCCCTCAGGCTATTCCCCTTCTCTTGGCTTCAGTGCACTCGGCCAAGAAGTTTTAGATTTGTGGGTTCCAGAACTCCAGTTGTAGCAAGTCCATTGGACTTTCTTACTTCCATGCTTTTGTCATTTAGTTGATCCAACATCACCTTCTTTTCTCTCATAATATGGTACTTTTCTAGATCTTCAACATTCATCATTTTCCTACAATATTTCGAATTAGCGAGCATGTCAATTCAAAATTTGTGCATAAATTTCTCATTCTTTCTCATATTGTAAGAGTAATTTTTCATAATCCAATACAATACTTATCTCTGCGGTTCATGGATCTGCATCCATATGTCTATCTCGTTAACTTGGCTCACTATTTTCCCTGACATACCCATTGTGTGCATGACTCCAATCAAGAGCTATCAAAGTATCCTCTTCCTTGTGGTCACTCACCTTCTAGGCCCAGGCCCAGGCTCAGGCATCCCCTTCTCTACTGTGCAGTCCCTCAAGCGATCCATATTGCTTGGCCAAGGTTCTCTTGCACAAGAAGTTTTCTAGGGACACAGGGTTCTCATGTCACAACAGTATCATTTTCCATGCTTTCCAACTTTCATATCCAACATCTCATCTGTATTATACACACACAATCATCATGAGATATCATTATAACCATTTCAAACATAAATGTCAAATCTGTTTTATACAAGAATTTTTTTTTTTCCAAGCATGATCTTTCTACTCATAACGGTTGGCTCTGCAGCTGTAGATATCAGTATTCCTTATGGGCTTACATCCATGCCATATCCAAGACCATTCTACCTGCAATTTCTTCAATTTACATTCAGCCAAAGCAATTCATCAGTAATTACCAAATCATAACTCCCAAAACTGTTTTATATAGGAAAAATAAAAATTCTAGAAATGAGCTTCTTCTCATAAGAATTTGACTCTTGCAACAATAGGCATTGGTATTCTTTATGGGCTTACAACACTGCCATATCCCAGACCCCTTTCCTCCTGCAATTTCAACATTCCTTAGCCAAACAAATTGTCAATATATCATGTACAAGATATATATTTTCATGGCAATGATTCAAAAAAAAATCACAAAGTGCTCTTAGAATTGTTTACAACTATAATTCAATTACTTCTATTAATACAACTATCAATTGGAATGAACTCATCATTACATACACATGTATTATCAGTCACACATAATTTTCATAATGCAACAGTTAATAAGATAACAATCAATGTGCCAATACCCATGGTCACATCTACACGATGCATCCATGCATTGACTACATAATACCACATAAATATGGCATGTATTCCACCATGATGAGTTGGAAGGTCTGGACAACGATTCAACACATCATCCACACACTTCCTACTTCTTGCCTAACTATTTGGTTACCTTCATTTTCCACCCAAACACAACACCAAGAATATAATCCTTAAGTTCTCTTCAGTGTTGGAAAAGAGGTTTCAATCCAAACATCAAATATACAATAGATACTATCGAGCACTCACATAGCACTATAGCCCTTCCATATCCAACCATATTATGGTCTCACACATGACTAGCTCTATGAGTATTCATTGTTCTTTAAGGAGTATGTCTCATGAATTACCTGGTTATGATCCCATAACCAATCATAACATAATATGCAACTGAAATTTTATCTAAGTGCATTCTAGCATCAACAACACTTACACACTCTAGGCCTTCGACCATTATATATCAATTTAAATACTGAAAATTAACTTAGGGAATCATTACCTTGATCCCCTTTAACATGTATGCATCAACAGAAACTAAATGCACACATGCCTGGCCATTACCAATCTACTTGTTGTTGTCTGACCAACTGATATTTTTAGAAGCTCACAAACTCCCACGTTCATCATTTTGATCACCATTTCTGCCATCCTCATGAGTCTTCACCTCGATGGAAATTATAAGCAACAACAACATCCACAAATTTAATCCTATTGTATCATTTTTCCTGAATACATTTTTGTTGTTGTTATTGTTACCTGACAACATCTCCTTGTACCTATCCATATTAGTTTGTAGAGAAAAATGTGTAAAGAATAATAATACTTAAGTTAAAAATGATAATATAAATGTAAAATTAAATTAAATATAAAATAATGTATATTCTTTATATTAAAAGTAGTAGTGAGAAATATTTACAAACTAATAGGATAAATATGTTGTTACATTTATCAATTATATAGAGTTGAGTGAACTTATAATTAACCTAAATTATATAGAGTTGAACTAAATTATATAGAGTTGGGGCTTAATGGTTAAGAACATGTGTTTCCTCTTAAGAGGTCACAGGTTCAAATCCAGAGGGGGGTAGGGTATGTATACCTTCGTAGACTTTACCAATCAAATCGCTGGATAGAGGGGGGGTCCCTTGTCCCACAAATAAGGGGGTCTCATACTAAAAATAGATTATTATTATTATTATTATTATTATTATTATTATTATTAACCTAAATTTATTTTAGGTAATTAAAAAACTTTCATTTTAATAAATTTAATTTTTTAAATATTTAATAAATTTAAAATTAAAATAAATGTATATTTATATTAAATAGGAACATTATATAATAATTAATAAAAAACATTTAATATCTAAACAAAAATATTAAATTTTTAAATTTTTACTTATATAAATTTTTTAGAGATATAATGAACATAAAAATTCTATAAAAAAACCTTTATAATTTCACTTCGTTCAATCGTGCATTATGATCCTAGCAAGTCATTCACATTGGTTGATAATGCTCTCGTAAGTGGTAGAGATTCTTTAGTTAAAGGGAGAAATTATTATCCGTAAACAAAATTAACAAAGTAATACATAAATAATTAATAAATATTATTAACCTGTAAAGTAATATATAAGTTTTCTATAATGCAAATAAAAAAAATGGAATTAAAAATAATAAATAATAGAAATTTAAAAAAGAAATGGAATAGTAATAAATAATGAAAAATAAGTAATATATATATATATATATATATATATTTAAAAAATATAATAATTATGAAATATAAAAATAAAAAAATATATAAATTTGTAATGATGATAATTAATTTTCACTAAGTTTGAATTGATTTATTCAATCTTAAAAAATATTCTAGTTTCACTTAACATTAATCATAAATATATAAATTATAAATTTAATATTATAATAATTAAAAATAATTTAATAATCTAATAAATAAATATTAAACATTATAAAATTCTAAAGAAAAAGATAAAACTATCAAGGTGAGATGCAAGAATATTGACGGCGCAGAGGCATTACAAAACTGGGAAGTGCAAGAATATTGAAGTACATGTGCAAAGAAAAGTGTATGTCGTAGATTTTTTTTTACCAAAACGTCAATTAGATGTTTTCCCTTTTTCTTTTTATTTTGATGGTATTTTACGATCAAAATATTCCATGAAAAACAGTTCGGCCGTCAAATTTCATGGCTAAAGCAATGTTGAAGTGCCAGATGGAAAGGCCATTATCATTAGCTTCCCTAAATGGACGAAAATTTCTTAATAGATGTTGGACTGTCCGTGCACTTTAATGGACTCTCTCTCTTCCTATAATATATTTGCCATGTTCAATAGGTGTTTAATATGGCGTATTTAAATGGTTTTGTATGAGCAGAAATTAGATGGAGGATTAATTATTATGCAAATAACAATTTGTGTGACTATTTCAAACATACAAGTAAATGGGCATTTAAATGATTTTTTCTCAGCAGAAATTCAAGAATTATTGAAATAACAATTTGCATACAATTTTAAACATATAAATAAATTCGGAATGTGGGACTTAATCTAAGAATACAGTTTATAATATACAAATTTACATCTATCTGAATTTTCCAATTAGAGTTAGATCGAATTCTTGGAAATCCAATGGAATAAGGGTACGATCTGATGACCTTCATCCCACGCTCAATAGTCTTTAGTTAAAGGTATAAATTATTGTATTATCAAATCGAACAGTTTGTAAAGTGGGTAAATCATTGCAATGATAGTACACCCACTTTAAGATGTTGTCTCTGATACCCAATGTGTAGTCGTGTTGCGTCTTAATAATCTCTTCTTTATTTTTAATCAAAATCATTGGATTGGTATCAATTTTCTTTGTTAGAAGGTTGGTTTAAGTTTATATTCTTTTCTTTTGTTTGGTTCGAATTTCATGAAATTAAAATGTCACTTCGTCTTTTTTTCCACATATTTTTTATGTTGATGGATGAGGGAGAGACGAACATAGAAACCTTAATTTAAACTAAAACATTATTTTTTATCAACTGTTTACTTTCATTATGTTTTCCTTTTTTGCTCGTTAGCAATCATTTTCACAAAATCATTTGGTAGGTTTAACTAGTTAAATTATTTTGTCATTTTGCATCTCATTTAAAAATATAAAAAAATAAAAAAATTATCTATCATTTGTTTGATTTTGTGAAAACACAAAATTAATATTTTTCTGAATTTTAAGATCATGTTTGTAAGGAAAATATAAACACTATTTGTTTAGAACTTATAGTTAGTTTAAATTCATTTTAAATTTATTGTTCTAGATTTTGTTTTATTCACAATTTTTAGGTTATTAATTTGGTTTCTTTTTGCTTCACAGGTTTATATTATCATTTCTTTGGTATGGATCTGATCATAGCTTGATTTTATTATCTAAATACGTTCAAGATAATTGATCCAAAAATAATATTGGATTGCTGCAAATAATTTATGAGCAACAACAAATAAGATTTGGAAATGCGTTAAAGAATAGACAAACCATTTTGCACGACTAATTGCAGTCAAACCGTGAGGAATCTGAAGAAACGGTTGAAACCCATCTCCATAATGGACCCATTTAGCTTACATGCAAGAATTTTTCCAAACAAATGCACGATTTGAGAGATATTTGTGGCTCTTTACGAGGAAAATTTCAGGTGGCGAAAATTATTAGTGACGCCCAGATTGTTCATTCATGGTATAAATATATGAGAAAGTTTAGAGCCAAGGGGAACAAAAAAAATTGAGAGGATGATTTTTATCCTTTCTTTTTTGTATATTCAAAAAAATCTTTTCTAATGGGTAACAGATGGTTGGAATCTTTGGGTGAATGGACAAGTATTTTCAAAGAAGAATATGAAATTTCAGGTTTCTTAATGGCTTTTGTCATGTGAGTAAAATGGTTTTTTTTTCATTATAATATCGTCATATTCTTTGAGTAATTGATTGTGCATTGATTTAAATCAACTTTAGTCTGTATTATCAATACATGATTAAGTGTTATCATTTATGTATTAATTTTTTTTAATCTTTAAGAGTCTATTATCCTAAAAAATTCCTTTTGGACCTTTTGATGAACTTATTATATTGAAGCTATAGGAGATACAATTTACTCTTTGGCTTTTGTCCTTTTGTAGATTATGCAATGTTAATATTGTTTCTCATATAATTTCTGAATATGAAACTTTATTTGTATTGAACTGGTTTTAGACTGTTCTGCATATTAATTTTCATGTTATGTTTTCATTTATATGGTTCATTATATTTTGGTTCCTTTAATATCTATGGTCGATCATTTATTCAAGTATTTTGAATTTACATCTGATACTAGATAGGTGGTAACACCATTTCTTGAGAATTGAAATTTCTTTCATTTTCATTTATTTGGACATTCTAAAGTCACATGATATATAATCATTTGTCTTTTTGTCATCATAAACTCGTTTCAGAATATAAAAGACTCCTTTGAGTTTCTTAAGGAAGTATTATGTTTGCTTTTGTCATAGGTTTACACTTAACACATGTTAAGATGAGCTCATACAAATACAGAGAGATAAATTTATCTTAGCATTGTCGATCAACGAGAGGTTAGTTAGTGTATTATTTATTTAATTTGTTAATTTGTGAATGAATAGTGATTGCATCATCTAAACATGAAATACTTTGTTTATTTCCTTTATATAATTAACACTCCTATTCATTCATTGTTTATTAGTTTGGTATTTAGAGTATTAAAATAATTTTGTTTATATTCTTCATCTTTGTTTAGATCCATTATCTTAAAACAATTATTTTCACAAGGCTTTACTTAAACCCTGTAAATTGTATATAGCTATTGTACATAAATACGGTTAGTTAAACATTTGTAATTAAAGTGTTGATTGTTAGAGTTGTATCTTAAGTTAGTCCACATCTTTTAGTTGTTTTAGGATCTTAGTTGGCTAATGAATCAATAAAACCTGTCAATGTAGATTATACCAAATAGCCTGGGTTAAATAGACAACCCTGAACCAGATCTTCCCTTCCCGTTCACAGTGTGTCATAAACGCTCGTCAACAAATGACGCTAGAAGGAGGGATGAGCTAAATTTATTGATTAAATGGTTCACCCCTTAGCCTGTAATAGTTCCATATTTATAAATTCCTCTTATGTGCAATCTTGAAATGCACTGGAAGACAAGTTAGATGACAAGCTAACTATTTGGAGTCAATTTCTTCAATTTCTTAATTTTTCATGGCTCCTGCCCAAATCACTGTGTTGGAACATGCTTTCAATGTCTCATTACCATTTATTCCCAACAATACAGTTGATATCTTTGCAGAACTCACCTTTGATGGTGAAGAGAACACATCTGCAGTAGACCATATTTTTTTTTTTTTTGTAAGTGCTTAAAGAATAAGATGATTGATCTCAATGTCATATGTAGATTGTTCTCTCTCACCTTCCGAGGTTGGGTTAAATATTGGTTCGAATTTTTTCCGGCTAATTTGATTCATTTCTTGTCTGAGTTTGTAATTGAGTTTTTATCAGATTTTAACAATTATGATTATGATGAATTAAAAGTGAAGAATTAAGTTTCTTAAGAAAAGAAAATGATGAATCATTCAAGGATTTTGCAATTAGGTTCATACATGTTTGTACTAAATTCCCTTTGAAAGAAATGTCTCTTATTGATGAATGGTTTCAATATCTCGTTTCTCTATCAGAAAAACAAGATCGATTAATTATTAACCAATCTGAGTTAAACACTAATACTCAACCTTGAGATGGTTCAAATTTTCATGTTGATCTTGAAGATTTTGAAGCACCAGAATTTTTATCAACTTCTTTCATTTTGGCGAATCAGGAGCAACATCATATTTTACAAAATGCAATTGTCACTTCTAATCACTCTTTGCCAACAATGTCTCCTCGTGTTGAAGAAGGAACCTTGACTTTAAAAAATGACATTTGTCACACTCTCACAGATTTTATAGTTGTTTCTAAAGTAAAAGAGATCGAATGTGAAGTTGATAATCATGTGGACAATAAAAATTCTCCTAATTTAGTTGAAAATTTCCATGATCAATCAGTAGGAGACAAAATCATTAGTCAGACTATTAATCAACCATCTATCTCTAGTGATTTTCTCTCACATTTTCCCTTACACAATGAACCAAATTGTTTCTTAGAAACTGTCTCGTACTCTTTAAAAGAGAATACAATAGAGGTTGATCATTTTATACAAGGAGAGGGAACAAAACCACAGTTCGAACCACATATTCTGATCATTTCAAAAGATGCATTTTGTCTCCTCAACTCTTCTACATATTATTCCTTGTACCATGATATTTTTTTTCATCATGTTATGCAATCATGTATTCGATATCACTTTGGAATAAATTATGCACTATATAATCAGGTACGAATTAATAGAGATTACCGGATAGAAGATAAAGAGGAAAATAATTTTTCCCATGAACATATTAATTTTTATTCTCATCAATTATTTGTTGGTAATTCAAGAAATTATTTGAAAGAATCTCAAATTCCATCCTCCATTGATTCATCTCAATTTGTGTTTAAAGAAGGATCTAAATTTTTCCATGATCAATTATTTGAGGTTGAAAAGTATAATCAACCAAATACTATTACCAATGGTGATTATTCAAAAATATTGGTTGTTCCATTTAGTTCACCTCAAATAGTTAATCTTGAAGTATTCGAGCTCAATGGAAGGTTTCAAGAGAATAGGACACTTAATTTCCAATCGAAAATAACGATAAGTTCTCGCAATCTTGATCCGACCTTTTTAAAAGATTATTTCCATGATAATCTAATACTTTATTCTCATCAGGAATATTTTTCGTATGTGAATTATTTCGAACAATATCATGTTAGTAATTGCATGTATTATGATAGGATTGCAGATTGGTTGGAGTATTCATATCTTGAAAAATTTCCAGGGAATGGTAAGATTATCTTCACCTCATTTAGAGATCAATGAGGTAACTTTGACACACTCATTTTGTATCCTTTGGATGGAGAAAATATGGAATGAAAGGAAAATTGTCGAGAGAATGGGGCACTTTGGTCTAGGCCGATGGTTATGTCAGGTCCCCATAACTCTCACAAGCTTCACAATCTCATTTTTTCATGTTTTTGTGATCCATATAATGACAAAATTGCAGAATAGCTGGGTGATTCATACATAAAGAATGTTCAAGGGAATAGTAAAATCATGCTTGCTTTGTTTTTAAATGATGATGATAAAGGTAAATATGATGTATTTTTTTCATATTTCGATATACTACCATTCGTGTTACTAATATTTGATTTTGTTTTCATTGCAGGATTGGAGTTACTCCGATGGCTACATTGGAAGCATGACTTCACTTAGTATTTTGATTCGTTTAGTAGTTAAAGTAGGTTTAGGAGTAGTTTTCCTTTAGTTTTCTTTATCAATGATTCTTTTTGCAATAATGTAGTTATGAACACAAGTTGGTACACCAAGAGAACCACGATATGAATGTTGTCAGGGACGTCCACTTTAATGATTTTCTCTCTTATTTTTGTTGAATATTTATTTTCAAAAACACATTATAATCATGGAAATTTTAAAATGGAAAGTAAAGAGATAAGTAAATTTGAAATATCAATTCACCTGAATTCAACCCTGACCCAAGGTGCCACGAGTAGGACTGCACTCATTTTAATAAGAATTTTTCTATTTTATTTTACTCTCTTTTATTTTTAATAATAATTCTTCGTCAAGGTAACATCTTATGCATCGCTATCTTAAGAAAAGAACTTTCTCACACATGATATTTTATATGATTTAGTTCTTCCTTTATTTTACAACTAGATGCTAATAGATCCCAAAGCTCGTGTTTATCTTTGGCCAAAATTCTTTTTAAAAGTGAGCTTTTGTTATTTTGATTTTTTTTTTTTTATAGACTTTTGATTTTGAAT
>ML784235.1:360450-370940 GCA_009831015.1 Picea engelmannii | reverse complement strand
TGATTCGGTTTGTTGTGTGTTTTTTTTTTTTTTCTTTCTTTGATTGAACTTTCTTATTGTCTGTCTTTTTGAATAAATATATTTCTGATCAAAGAGCGAATGTGAAGGAAGAATTCATTTCAAGACTTATGTTTTTAAAATAAATTTGAAATAGTTCAAATAGTTTTTGATGTTAAGGTCCAACTCACATAATTGATTTGTAAGTCAGTTGAGTACTATGAAATCCTAAATGGTCTTTGTCAAAGTATCACCCCTGAAATGTGTCGAGATCTTTGGGAATTACAATTATCCTTAGACTTTTTACACTGCCCTTGTTCTTAAAAGATCACTTTTAAGTGCTTCCCCGTTCTCTAGATGATTTCTTAACCAAAATCTAAAATCCCTAAACCATGATAAAACTTCTTGTTTTGAAAGAAAAAAAAAATGATAAATTGTTAACCTGCATTACAATTAACCTCCAGTATCACCCCGCTCTCTTTGTCATCAATAAATCCATAATTGTATTATTATTTAAAAGTGGTATAAGAGGATTGGAAGAACTTAAGTGTGGGAAGTGTGTGTAAACCTGTCGGAGTATTGAACAAGATCGTTGACAGCGGGTAAATGCATATATGATACCAAGACAACTTCGTCGGGGTACTGAACAGGCCTGCTAACAACTAAGCAATGTAGAGTCGAGAGGTAGCAGGTATACACTTTTAAATTAACTTTTATGGAAGTATACATCATGTGGATACAACTATTGGATGGGATTAAAGCATTTGAGTGGGCTAAATGACATCCTTGTCGAGGCTATGGACGCCTGCTAACAGCAGTGGATCTGTAAATGGTATTGAATTTCTTTTATAAACATTGTGACTCTTTTATTAAAACACAACTTCAGGCTATAATCCTCTATAGAATCATTATTTTCTTCTTTTCTCATATTTTTCTATAAATCTGAGCTAATCTTAATATTATGTAATATTAAAGTGGATTTGTTTCAAAGCAACTTAAAATTATATCCAACTCTTGTTCTTCTTCTCTACGATGAAATTTTAATAGATCAGAGATAACTAATTTTTCCAGTGAGTCGCCATTTGTTGGGCCGCAACAACCCCTTTCTTTATTTTTAATCAAAATCTAGGGTCCCTCAAAATTTTACTTGGATTCTTCATTTTTTTTCGCTTTGACTTGATTGGATTGGTATCGATTTTCTTTGTTTCAAGGTTGGTTTGAGTTTATATTCATTTATTTTGTTTGGTTTGAATTTCATGAAATTCAAATGCCATTTCGTGTTTCTTTCTACATATTTTTGATGTTGATGGACGAGCTTCATAATTTGGGAGTTTGTTATTACCTCTTCCTTATTGAATTTATCTACTATGAGAATGGCTTGGTTGAAGACATGGATTAATAACAATGATTTTACAGGAAGAAAGTTTATTGCGACACATCTTTTCTATGACATTTGTTCAAATTTCATCAAATTTGAATGAGGGAGAGATGAATAGAGAAACCTTAATTTAAACTAAAAAAATAATTTTTATCAACTGTTTACTTTCGTTTAAATTATGATTATGTTACCTGACAACATCTCCCTGTACAACATCTCCCTATACCTATCCAACATCTCCCTGTACCTATCCAACATTATGTTACCTGATTATTGTTATTGTTACCTAACAACATCTCCATGTACCTATCCATATTAGTTGGTTTGTAGAGAAAAATGTGTAAATAATACTAATACTTAAGTTAAAAATTATAATATAAATGTAAAATTAAATTAAATATAAAATAATGTATATTCTTTATATTAAAAGTAGTAGTGAGAATTATTTACAAATTAATAGGATAAATATGTTATTACATTTATTATATAGAGTTGAGGGAATTTATAATTAACCTAGAGTTGAGTGGATTTATAATTAACCTAAATTTATTTTAGGTAATTAAAAAACTTTCATTTTAATAAATTTAAATTTTTAAATATTTGATAAATTTAAAATTAAAATAAAAAATATATTTATATTAAATGAAAACATTATATAATAATTAATAAAAACATTTAATATCTAAACAAAAATATTAAATTTTTTATTTATATAAATTTTTTAGAAATATAATGACCAAAAAAGTTCTATTCAAAAAAAAACTTCATAATTTCTACTTCGTTCAATCCTGCATTATGATCCTAGCAAGTCATTCACATTGGTTGATATTACTCTTGTCAAGTGGTAGATATTATTTAGTTAAAGGGAGAAATTATTATCCCTAAACAAAATTAACAAAGTAATATATAAATAATTAATAAATATTATTAACTTGTAAAGTAATATATAAGTTTTTTATAATGTAAATAAAAATAGAAAAATGGAATAAAAAATAAAAAATAATAGATATCTTAAAAAAATGGAATGAAATAATAGTAAATAATAAAAAATAAGTAAAATAAAAAATTATATATATATATATTTAAAAAATATAAAAATTATGAAATATAAAAATAAAAAATAATATAAATTTGTAATGATTTGAATTGATTTATTCAATCTTAAAAAATATTCTAATTTCACTTAACATTAATCATAAATATATAAATTATAAATTTAATATTATAATGATTAAAAATAATTTAATAATCTAATAAATAAATATTAAACATTATAAAATTCTAAAGAAAAAGATAAAACTATCAAGGTGAGATGCAAGAATATTGAAGGCGCATAGGCATTACAAAACTGTGAAGTGCAAGAATATTGAAGTACATGTGCAAATAAAAGTGTATGTCGTAGGATTTTTTTTCCCAAAACGTCAATTAGATGTTTTCCCTTTTTCTTTTTATTTTCATGGTATTTTACGATCAAAATATTCCATGAAAAACAGTTTGGCCGTCAAATTTCATTGCGAAAGCAGAGTTGAAGGGCCAAATGGAAAGGACATTATCATTAGCTTCCGTGAATGGACGAAAATTTCTTAATAGATGTTGGACTGTCCGTGCACTTTAATGATGGACTCTCTCTCTTCCTGATAATATATTTGCCTTGTTCAATAGGTGTTTAACATGGGGAATTTAAATGGTTTTGTATGACCAGAAATTAGATGGAGGATTAATTATTATGCAAATAACAATTTGCGTGACTATTTCAAACATACAAGTAAATGGGCATTTAAATGATTTTTTCTCATCAGAAATTCAAGAATTATTGAAATAACAATTTGCATACAATTTTAAACATATAAATAAATTAGGAATGTGGGACTTAATCTAAGAATACAGTTTATAATATACAAATTTACATCTATCTGAATTTTCCAATTAGAGTTAGATCGAATTCTCGGAAATCCAATGGAATAAGGGTACGATATGATGACCTTCATCCCACTCTCAATAGTCTTTAGTTAAAGGTATAAATTATTGTATTATCAAATCAAACAGTTTGTAAAGTGGGTAAATGATTGCAAGGATAGTACACCCACTTTAAGATGTTGTCTTTAATTTTAATCAAAATTATTGGATTGGTATCGATTTTTTTTATTTTAGAGGTTGGTTTGAGTTTATATATATATTTTTTTTGTTTGAATTTCATGAAATTCAAATGTTATTTCATTTTTTTTCTACACATTTTTTATGTTGATGGACTAGCTTTATAATTTGGGAGTTTGTTATTACCTCTTCCTTATTGAATTTATTTGCTATGAGAATGATTTGGTTAAAAACATGGATTAATAACAATGATTTTACATGAAGAAAGTTTATTGTCACATCTTTTCTATGACATTTGTTCACATTTGATCAAATTTGAATGAGGGAGAGACGGACATAGAAAACTTAATTTAAACTAAAACATTATTTTTTATCAACTGTTTACTTTCGTTTAAATTATGATTATGTTTCGTCTTTTGCTCATTAGCAATCATTTTCACAAAATCATTTGGTAGGTATAATTAGTTAAATTATTTTGTCAGTTTGCATCTCATTTCAAAATTGAAAAAAAAAACAAAAAATTATCTATCATTTGTTTGATTTTGTGAAAACACAAAATTAATATTTTTCTCCTCTCCATCAACTTGAAGCTTCTAGAATTTTAAGATCATGTTTGTAAGGAAAATATAAACACTATTTGTTTAGAACTTATAGTTAGTTTAAATTCATTTTAATTTTATTGTTCTAGATTTTGTTTTATTCACAATTTTTAGGTTATTAATTTGGTTTATTTTGCTTCATAGGTTTCTATTATCACTTATTTGGTATGGATCTCATCATGACTTGATTTTATTATCTAAATACGTTCAAGATAATTGATCCAAAAATAATATTGGATTGCTGCAAATAATTTATGAGCAACAACAAATAAGATTTGGAAATGCGTTAAAGAACAGACAGTCCATTTTGCACGACTGATTGCAGCCAAACCATGAGGAATATGAAGAAACAGTTGAAACCCATCTCCATAATGGACCCATTTAGCTTACATGCGAGAATTTTTCCAAACAAATGCATGATTTGAGAGATATTTGTGGCTCTTTACAAGGAAAATTTCAGGTGGCGGAAATTATTAGTGACGCCCAGATTGTTCATTCATGGTATAAATATATGAGAAAGTTCAGAGCCAAGGGGAACAAAGAAAATTGAGAGGATGATCTTTATCCTTTCTCTTTTGTATATTAAAAAAAAATATTTTCAAATGGGTAACAGATGGTTGGAATCT
The DNA here is from genome assembly GCA_009831015.1 of Picea engelmannii. Lineage (NCBI taxonomy): Eukaryota > Viridiplantae > Streptophyta > Pinopsida > Pinales > Pinaceae > Picea > Picea engelmannii. The sequence continues at coordinate 366,246 of ML784235.1, read as the reverse complement.
TTGGGAGAATGGACAAGTATTTTCAAAGAAGAATATGGAATTTCAGGTTTCTTAATGGCTTTTGTCCTGTGAGTAAAATGATTTTTTTTTCATTATAATATCGTCATATTCTTTGAGTAATTGATTGTGCATTGATTTAAATTAGCTTTAGTCTGTATTATCAATACATGATTAATTGTTATAATTTATGTATTAATTTTTTTTAATCTTTAAGAGTTTATTATCCCAAAAAAATCCTTTTGGACCTTATGATGAACTTATTATATTGAAGCTATATGGGATACAATTTACTCTTTGGCTTTTGTCCTTTTGTAGATTGTGCAATGTTAATTTTGTTTCTCATATAATTTCTAAATATGAAACTTTATTTGTATTGAACTAGTTTTATACTGTTCTGGATATTAATTTTCATGTTATGTTTTCATTTATATGGTTCATTATATTTTGGTTCCTTTAATATATATGGTCGATCATCTATTCAAGTATTTTGAATTTACATCTGATACTAGATAGGTGGTAACACCATTTTTTTAGAATTGAAATTTCTTTCATTTTCATTTGTTTGAACATTCTAAAGTCACATGATATATAATCGTTTGTCTTTCTGTCATCATAAACTCGTTTCAGAATATAAAAGACTTCTTTGAGTTTCTTAAGGAAGTATTATGCTTGCTTTTGTCATAGGTTTACACTTAACACATGTTAAGATGAGCTCATACAAATACAGAGAGATGAATTTAGCTTAGCATTGTCGATCAATGAGAGGTTAGTTAGTGTATTATTTATTTAATTTGTTAATTTGTGAATGAATAGTGATTGCATCATCTAAACATGAAATTCTTTGTTTATTTCCGTTATATAATTAACAATCCTATTCATCCATTGTTTATTAGTTTGTTATTTAGAGTATTAGAATAATTTTGTTTATATTCTTCATCATTGTTTAGATCCATTATCTTAAAACAATTATTTTCACAAGGCTTTACTTAAACCTTGTAAATTGTATATGGCTATTGTACATAAACATTGTTAGTTAAGCATTTGTAATTAAAATGTTGATTGTTAGAGTTGTATCTTAAGTTAGTCCACATTTTTTAGTTGTTTTAGGATCTTAGTTGGCTAACGGAGCCATAAAACCTGTCAGGGTAGATTATACCAAATGGCTTGGGTTAAATAGACAACCATGAACCGAATCTTCCCTTCCCATTGACAGTGTGTCATAAACGCTTGTCAACAAATGGTGCTAGAAGGAGGGACAAGGCAAATTTACTGATTAAATGTTTCACCCCTCAACCTTTCATAATTCCATATTTATAAATTCCTCTTATGTGCCATCTTAAAATGCACTAGAACACAAGTTAGATGACAAGCTAACTATTTGGACTCAATTTCTTCAATTTATTAATTTTTCATGGCTCCTGCCCAAATCACTATGTTGGAACATGCTTTCAATGTCTCATTACCATTTATTCCCAACAATACAATTGATCTCTTTTCAGAACTCACCTTTGATGGTGAAGGGAACACATCTGCAGTAGAGCATATTTCTATTTTTTTTGTAAGTGCTTAAAGAATAAGATGATTGATCTCAATCTCATATGTAGATTGTTCTCTCTCACCTTCCGAGGTCGGGTTAAATATTGGTTTGAATATTTTCCGGCTAATTCGATTTATTATTTGTCTGAGTTTGTAATTGATTTTTTATCAGATCTTAACAATTATGATTATGATGAATTAAATGAAGAATTAAGTTTCTTAAAGAAAGAAAATAATGAATCATTCAAGGATTTTGCAATTAGGTTCATACATGTTTGTACTAGATTCCCTTTGAAAAAAATGTCTCTTATTGATGAATGGTTTCAATATCTCGTTTCTCTCTTAGAAAAGAAAGATCGATTAATTATTAACCAATCTGAATTAAACACTAATACTCAACCTCGAGATGGTTCAGATTTTCATGTTGATCTTGAAGATTTTGAAGCACTGGAAATTTTATCAACTTCTTTTATTTTGGCGAATCAGGAGCAACATCATATTTTACAAAATGCAATTGTAAAATGCAATTGTCACTTTTAATCACTCTTTGCCAACAATGTCTCCTCCTGTCGAAGAAGGAACCTTGACTTTAAAAAATGACATTTGTCACACTCTCATAGATTTTATAACTGTTTCTAAAGTGAAAGAGATCGAATGTGAAGTTGATAATCATGTGGACGATAAAAATTCTCCTAATTTAGTTGAAAAAATCCATGATCAATCAGTAGGAGACAAAATCATCAGTCAGACTATTAATCAACCATCTGTCTCTAGTGATTTTCTCTCATATTTTCCCTTACACAATGAACCAAATTGTCTCTTAGAAACTGTCTCGTACTCTTTAAAAGAGCATACAATAGAGGTTGATCAGTTTATACAGGGAAAGGGAACAAAACCACAATTCAAACCAAATATTCCGATCATTTCAAGAGATGCATTTCGTCTCCTCAACTCTTCTACACATTATTCCTTGTACCCTGATATTTTTTATCATCATGTTATGCAACCATGTATTCCATATCACTTTGGAATGAAATATGCACTATATAATTAGGTACAAATTAATAGAGATTACCGATTATAAGATAAAGAGGAAAATAATTTTTCCCATGAACATATTAATTTTTATTCTCATCAATTATATGTGGGTAAATCAAGAAATGATTTGAAAGAGTCTCAAAATGCATCCTCCGTTGATTCATCTCAATTTGTGTTTAAAGAAGGATCTAAATTTTTCCATGATCAATTATTTGAGGTTGAAAAGTATAATCAACCAAATATTATTACCAATGATGATTATTCAAAAATGTTGGTTGTTCCATTTAGTTCACCTCAAAATAGTTAATCTTGAAGTATTTGAGCTCAATGGAAAGTTTCAAGAGAATGGGACACTTATTTTCCGATCGAAAATCACAATAAGTTCTTGCAATCTTGATGCGACCTTTTTAAAAGATTCTTTCCATGATAATCTAATACTTTATTCTCATCAGGAATATTTTTCGTATGTGAATTCTTTCCAACAATATCATGTTAGTAATTGCATGTATTATGATAGAATTGCAGATTAGTTGGAGTATTCATATCTAATAAAAGTTTTCAGGGAATGGTAAGATTATCTTCACCTTATTTAGAGATCAAGGAGGTAACTTTGACACACTCATTTTATATCCTTCAGATGGAGAAAATATGGAACAAAAGGAAAATTTTCGAGAGTATGGGGCACTTTGGTCTAGGCCGATGGTTATGTCAGGTCCCCATAACTCTCACAAGCTTCACAATCTCATTTTTCATTTTTTTGTGACCCATATAATGACAAAATTGCAGAATGGATGGAGGATTCATACATAAAGAATGTTCAAGGGAATGGTAAGATCATGCTTACTTTGTTTTTAAAAGATGACAATAAAGGTAAATATGATGTATTTTTTTTTCATATTTCGATATACTACCATTCGTGTTACTAATATTTGATTTTGTTTTCATTGCAGAATTGGAGTTACTTCGATGGCTACATTGGAAGCATGATTTCACTTAGTATTTTGATTAGTTTAGTAGTTAGAGTAGGTTTAGGAGTAGGTTTCCTTTAGTTTTATTTCTCAATGATTCTTTTTGTAATAATGCAGTTATGAACACAAGTGAGTACACTAAGAGAACCATAATATGAATTTTGTCAGGGACGTACACTTTAATAATTTTCTCTCTTCTTTTCGTTGAATATTTATTTTCAAAAACACATTATTATCATGGAAATCTTAAAATGAAAAGTAAAGAGATAAGTAAATTTGAACTATCAATTCACCTGAATTCAACCCTGACCCAAGGTGCCACGAGTAGGATTGCACTCATCTTAATAAGAATTTTTCTATTTTATTTTACTCTCTTTTATTTTTAATAATAATTCTTTGTCAAAGTAACATCTTATGCATCACTATCTTAAGAAAAGAACTTGCTCACACATGATATTTTATATGATTTAGTTCTTCCTTTATTTTACAATGAGATGCTAGTAGATCCCAAAGCTCGGGTTTATCTTTGGCCAAAATTCTTTTTAAAAGTGAGTTTTTGCTATTTTGATTTTTTTTTTTTTTTTATATACTTCTGATTTTGAATCCCATTAATAAAATCTGATTCGGTTTGTTGTGTGTTTGTTTTTTTTTTCTTTCTTTGATTGAAATTTCTTCTTGTCTTTCTATTTGACTAAATATATTTCTGATCAAAGAGCGATTATGAAGGAAGAATTCATTTCAAGACTTATGTTTTAAAATAAATTTGAAATAGTTCAAATAGTTTCTGATGTTAAGGTTCAACTCAGATAATTGATTTGTAAGTCAGTTGAGTACTATGAAATCCTAAACGGTCTTTGTCAAAGTATTACCCCTGAAATGTGTCGAGATATTTGGGAATTACAATTATCCTTAGACTTTTTACACTGTCCCTATTCTTAAAAGATCACTTTTAAGTGCTTCCCCAATCTCTAGATGATTTCTTAACCGAAATCTAAAATCCCTAAACCATGATAAAACTTCTTGTTTTGAAAGCAAATAAAAAAAGAATGATAAATTGTTAACCTGTATTACAATTAACCTCCAGTATCACCCCGCTCTCTTTGTCATCAATAAATCCATAATTGTATTAGTATTTAAAAGTGGAGTAAGAGGATTGGAATCACTTAAGTGTGGGAAGTGTGTGTAAACCTATCGGGGTACTGAATAGGCTCACTAGCAGCAGGTAAATGCTACCTGATACCAAGACAACTTCGTCGGGGTACTGAACAGGCCTGCTGGCAACTAAGCAATGTAGGGTCGAGAGGTAGTAGGTATATACTTTTAAATTAACTTTTATGGAAGTATACATCATGTGGATACAACTATTGGATGGGACTAAAGCATTTGAGTGGGCTAAATGACATCTTTGTCGAGGCTATGGCCGCCTGCTGATAGCAATGGCTCTGTAAATGGTATTGAAGTCATTTTATAAACATCGTGACTATTTTATTAAAACACAACTTTAGGTTATAATATTATTTTCTCACATTTTTCTATAAATCTGAGCTAATCTTAATATTGTGTAATATTAAAGTGGATTTGTTTCAAAGCAACTTAAAATTATATCCATCTCTTATTCTTCTTCCTTGCAATGAAAGTTTAATAGATCATAGATAACTACTTTTCTCAGTGTGTCGCCATTTGTTGGGCCCCAACAACCCCTTTGTTTATTTTTAATCAAAATCTAGGGTCCCTCAAAATTTTACTTGGATTCTTCATTTTTTTCCCTTTGACTTGATTGGATTGATATCGATTTTCTTTGTTTCAAGGTTGGTTTGAGTTTATATTCTTTTCTTTTCTTTGGTTTGAATTTCATGAAATTCAAATGCCATTTTGTTTTTCTTTCTACATATTTTTGATGTTGATGGACGAGCTTCATAATTTGGGAGTTTGTTATTACTTCTTCCTTATTGAATTTATCTGCTATGAGAATGGCTTGGTTGAAGACATGGATTAATAACAATGATTTTATAGGAATAAAGTTTATTGCGACACATCTTTTCTATGACATTTGTTCAAATTTGAGTGAGGGAGAGACGAACATAGAAACCTTAATTTAAACTAAAACATTATTTTTTAACAATTGTTTACTTTCATTTAAATTATGATTATGTTTTCGTATTTTGATCATTAACAATCATTTTCACAAAATCATTTGGTAGGTTTAATTAATTAAATTATTTTGTTAGTTTGAATTTCATTTCAAAACTATATA
>ML784235.1:328937-347962 GCA_009831015.1 Picea engelmannii | reverse complement strand
CTCACTTCGTCTGTCCCTTTCTCTTCTTCATCCTCTCCCCTACCCTCTCCCGACTCCCCCACCTCTTCCTCTTATTTACCTCCTTCACCTCTGCCCTCTCCTATTTTCACCCGCTGCGTTGGGAAGGAAGCTATTATGGACTCTTTGGATTCCATCAAGAAAGAATTTAATGAGTTCAAGGGCACCATCATTGCAATTCACCACAGAGAATAAGAACTAAATTGTCATGAGGAAATCCTGATGAATCCTCTACAGGATCTTAAGCAAGCTATTTTGAACATAGGTGCGCTAAGCAGGGACACCACACAAGACCAAAGGAATGAGCAGAGACTCGACCCCAGCTTAGGATAGCCTCTTCTTGCTCAGGTTTCCATTATTTTTATGCATCCAGATAGTTTATCTCACAAGATCTCGGACCTGTGTAGCATCTCAGTTCTAGGAATTTGTAGTTTTAGCTCATTTTAGTTTTTGTGTCCTGGCATGGATAGTCTAGCAGGAAGTAGAATCTCCCTGCGTGGCATTCTAGATCTAGTTTTGTTTAATTCAGGTTTATTGCATTTTTTCAAATTTTGCATGGCTGCTGTGAACTTTAATGGTCGCGTGGATGCTTTGGTTTCCCATCAGGGAAAATCTACCACAGCCACCTGGGATAGCATGATAGTTGCAACTCTTACTGTTTAGTAGGTTCTAATATAAATTCTAACTTACAAAAAAAAATAGTGAGATTTATTTACAAATTAATATGATAAATATGTTGTTACATTTATCAATTTATGGAATTGAGTGAGCTTATATTTAACCTAAATTTATTTTAAATAATTGAAAATTTACATTTTAATAAATTTGAGTTTTTAAATATTTGTTAGATTTCGAGTTAAGATGAATTCATGTTGGGTTGTTATATTATTTGCAGTGAAAGGTGAGTCGAGGTAGATTAATTGATGGTCGAAGGTCTAGGTGGATCGATAGCAAGTCAACCAAAAACAGGTCGAGTGAGACGATCGAGAAAATTCGAAGTCGAATATATCGACGACAAGTCAACCAAAAAGAGGTCGAAGTGTGGACGTGAGACAACTGAATAGAGACTGAATGAAGGTTGACTAGTAGTCGACTGATAACCCAACTTGCAGTCAATTGTAATAGAATCCTGGTATTTGTAGGATTTGTAGCCAATGATATGCACAGATCTGTAACCATTTTTGGGCACCAATCTTTAGGGCTTTTCCTATTGTAAATCCTATAAAGAGGCATGTTGTAAGGTCGTAAAGAATAATGAAAAATATGCTAATGCATGGTAAATCGTAGGTTGGCGGTCATGTATATGTAATATGAATTGGATACAAGGTTGTTCTTGCATTTGAAAGAGGGTATGATGTCAATTTTGTCTTAGGTGTGGACCAAGGTTAGACATCTAACCTTTTATTGAGATAGAATAAGACAATAAGAGAGTAGAATGCTCAAAGGAATGTTGGTTTCTCCCGGTTAAGGGTTTTAATGTAAAATATCGGTGTACTATGTGAATGCTTGTTTCATTTACGTTCTTGATTAAATTATTCTTCTTTTTTTCTAGGATTAGTGTGGAAGTGTCTTTCATTTCCTGACATATGGTATCAAATATTAGGTTATCCCTAACAAGTGAGTTATCAAAGAGGTGTTATGCTTTGGAAAGTATATCAGATCTTGATTTTCCAATCTTTAATCTGAGAACTAAACCCTAGGTACAATAAGAGTCATAAGTCATAAATTGTGTTAAATATCGTGGTAAAGAATGGTGAGCATTTCCAGAATAGAGATAGAAAAATTCAATGGCCAACATTTTGACCTTTGGAAGCTTAAAATGAAAGATCTTCTTGTGGATTGAGAGCAATGGACAGTGGTCTGTCTAGATAATCAGCCGACATTAAGCATGTCAATGGAATAATGGGATAAACTCAAAAGAAGAGCAAGAAGTACGATTTAGATTTGTCTTGCAGATTTGGTGTTGTTGAATGTCTCAGGTGAATATTCAACTAAGAAACTGTGGGACCAACTCGGAAGCTTATACCAGTCGAAATCTCTATTAAATAAGTTGTTTCTCAGAAAGAAACTGTACCTTCTGAGGACGAATGATGATTGTTTAGTGACTAAGAATTTAAATGTGTTTAATACCATGTCAAGCTAGTTATCATCTGTGGATATTATGATCATTGATGAGGAGAAATGTATCATCCTATTATGTTCTTTTCCAAAATATTGGGACAGATTAGTCATGGCTATTGGGAGTAATACAACCACAGTAGCGCTAGAGGACATTGTTGCTTCTATATTGTCTGAAAAAATGATAAGGAATAACATGGAAGGATCGACCAAATATGCTCTAGTAGTGATAGGTCAACTAGTAGAAATAGATAAAGGTAGATTCTTCGGTAGAAATTTCAAGTAGAAGGATAGATATAAATCCCCGGTTCAATTGACGTGAAGATGATGGAAATGTGGTAAAGTTGGGAATTATAAAAAGGATTGTATGATGAAGGAAACATAAGTTAGTGCTAGATCTGACGAGAAGTAGTCAACTGGGAGAAAGACGACCTCAGACAAGGGAGGTGATGTGTATCTGGCATCGACTAGTACACAGTCGGATCAATATGTTTGGTTGATCGAATCAGGAGAATCCTATAATATGACACCACATAAAGAATGGTTATGTGAGTATGAAATATATGATGGGGGTTATGTGTTCTTGGGGGATGAATCGAAAACCAAAATTGTTGAATGGGGAAGACTCTAAATGACACTGCATGATGGGAGGAAAATAACACTTCCAGGTGTGCTACACATTCCAGGTTTGACAAGAAACCTGATATCTATCAGTAAGATGCGTGATGCAAGTGTGCATACTCTGTTTCAGAAGGATTCATGTAATATGGTTAGAGGTGTGGTGGTCTTAACTAAAGGAGTTAAGATTGGTACCCTATACACATTGTTAGGGAATATGGAATCGACTGGATACAAAAAAATCATTTTTCTTGAAATCGAATCAACTACAAATCGAACTGACTCGATGTCGAAACAACTAAATCCAACTTGAGCTAAGTCGGTTTAAACCAACTCGATAAGACATGATGAAATCGACCTGACCAGGTTATGGCATGAGAGGATGGGACAAATTGGAGAAAAAGGACTTCGAGATATGGAAAGAAAAGGTATGGTCGAAGGTTTTCCTAAATGTGGCTTAGAAATTGACTTTTGTGAACATTGCATATATGGAAAACAAAGTTGGGTGAGGTTCCCATCTGAAGCAACAAGGGAACATGAGATTCTAGAACTGGTGCATAGTGATGTGTTTGGCCTAGCTACAGTGCCTTCATTTGGTGTATCCTTTTATTATGTATCCTTAATAGATTTTTTTTCTAGGAAGACATGGATATATTTCCTAGGGAAGAAATCATAGGTTTTCGAGAGATTTAAGGAATTTAAATATTTTGTGGAAAACCAGATAGAGAAGAGGATTGAAGTGCTGAGAACCAATAATGTTGGTGAACTCTGTGGAAAAGAATTTGATCAGTTATGTAAGAAGTGTGGCATAGCATGCCAAAATACCACACCATATACCCCACAACAAAATGGAGGTGTTGAGAAAATGAACAAAATGTTGATGGATAAGGTAAGGATCATGCTCAGTGGTGTTCAACACTGAAATATATCTGGGTGGAGGCATTCAACATTGCAATATATCTGGGGAATATGTCTCCTTCATCGGTGCTAGTCAACATGACTCCAAATGAGGTATGGTCTAGTATGAATCCTTCGGTGGAACATCTCAAAGTATTTGGTTGTGATGCATTTGTGCATGTTCCCAAGGAAAAGAGGAGCAAGTTGGACAAGAAGGCAATCAAATGTGTTTTCATCAGATATAAAGAGGGGATGAAAGGATATAATCTCTGAGATTATGCATCAAGGAGAATAGTTTAGAATCGAGATGTGGTCTTTAGAGAAGTTGGAGGTAAGTATGATTCTGAGGAAGTTGTTCAAACCGAGAATAATACTAATACAGTGAGGTTTGAACTGAGGAACAAAGAAGATGATTCGGATGAGTCGACTGAATCTGAGGAAGAGGTGGAACCTCTTACTCCGATGGTAAGGAGGTAAGAAAGAATAAGAAAACCAATTTAGAGTTATAGTCTGCCCAACTTTAGTTCTTCATTTGTGATAAATTCCATTGAGCCCAATTCGGTCAGTGAAGTAGTCGACTCGGCAGAGGGTAAACTATGGAAGGACACCATAGTCGAAGAGACGAAATCCTTGTACAAAAATGAGACACGGGATTTAGTCAATCTACCTAGTGGAAGAAATCCATTTGGTAGCAAGTGGGTGTTCAAGAAGAAGATGAATTCTCTAGGACAAGTCAAGAATTTCAAAGCTCAACTAGTAGCGAAAGGTTATTCCCAAGTTGAGGGAGTCCACTTCGGTGATATTTTTTCCCCTGTTGCAAAAATAACTTCCATTAGAGTACTAATGTCTCTGGCTACAACATTCAAACTAGAGATAGAAAAAATGGATGTGAAGACAACATTCCTAGATAGGGACCTGGAGGAAGAAATCTACATGAAACAACTTGAAGGATTTGTAGTAAAGGGAAAGAAAGAGTTGGTGTGCAAACTCAAAATATCCCTTTATGGTATAAAGAAATCGTCAAGGATGTGGTACCAGAATTTTGACACTTACATCCTTAGTTTGGGATTTGTGAGAAGCAAAGATGATCACTACATATATTCCAAGGAACAAGTTGGACGTTTCATATATGTAGCCTTGTATGTTGATGACATGTTTATGATTGAAAATAACATAGATGCAATAAAAGAGGTGAAGAAGAAGATATCCTCCAAGTTCAACATGAAGGATCTCGGTGCATCTAACTTCATTATGGGAATGGATATTAAGAGAGATAGAGCCTCTAGAAAGCTTTGGTTGAATCGAATGAAATACATTGAAACAGTTCTGAAGCGGTTTAATATACAGAATTGCAATCCAGTGAAGGTGGCAATTCCTGTGGGAGCTAGGCTTTTTGTTGAATGGTTTCCAAAGACACAAGAAGAAATAAAGGACATGACACATGTTCCCTATGAAATTGTTGTTGGTAGTCTAATGTATGTTATGGTCTACACTCGACCAGACATTTCCCATTTAGTGGGAGTATTGAGAAGATACATGTCGACACATGGAAAGGAGCACTAGACAATTGTTTGTTGGATTACTGCGAGGGGGGGTGAATCAGTAATAGAGCAATTTAATTCTTTTTAACCATATAATCCAAGTGTTATATCAATGTAGCATTATCATCCAATAACTGCAGAGTAAATAAGCAATGAATAAATGAACAATCATACACATACACATTACACAATTGTTTTACATGGAAATCCAAAGCAAGAGAAAACCACATAATTCTTTTTCTTATATGTCTTTAGGAATTACATTCATTGGAAGCACCAACTTCCTTTGTTTTCCAACTGCAACTAGAAGGAGGCTCCAACCCCCTAGTTTCTTAGGCTACAACCTGAGGGAATCTCCAACTCCCCAATTCTCTGGCTACAACTAGAAGGCAGTTACAACACCCTATGTTCTCTGGCTACAACTGGAAGGTGGCTACAACCACCTATCCTTGCCTCGTCCAACCACCCTGAAGTAGAAGTAGAATGATGGAACCACTATCACACTATCACTATGATATATATTGTTGTAAACCTAAACTATGCATCAACCAACATAAACCTATACCTCAATCTGTAACCAACCTGTACCATAAACAAGTGCATCAACCATGCACCAACCTGTACAAAAAACAAGTGCATCAACCATGCAACAACCTGTACCAAACAACCTATAATCAACTTGTACCATAAACAAGTGTAACCAACCATGTACCAAATATTTACCAATCATGTTTCAACTACTCATCAACTATGACTCATCAATATGTACCAACATCATCAACTATACACCTTATGTGTGTGTCAACTCATCAACTGCTTGTCTCAACCATGTACCGAACATGTACCTTAACCAAAATCCCTCATCAATTTCATCATCCAAATATGATTTGTAACTCTGTAATAGAACTGTTGTATATAATCACATATCTGCAAACCTTCCTTAACTTTAACAACAAAATACTAGCATTTTCATTAAACTTTTCTTTAATCTCACATGACTAGTTTTGGATTAGTCAACAACCCTAACTTGAAATAATCATAACTTTGTACTTGTAATGAATAAAGATATGAAACATATATACAATGTTATTTAGTGTGTTTTATGCAATTCCTCTAGGTTTCACTACTTGGAACCTCTCAGAAAAGGATTTATAGAAAAAATGGCATACCTTGCTGAATTTTGGCTTATTCTAGAGAGAGACATTATAGAACGTGCCCCACATGGAATATTTATTGAATTGATCTGAAACTATTCCAAAGAATACTACGGAATTTACTCTAACCAACACATTTTTTCTTACTGAATTTGGATCTGTTATGAAAAATTTATGACATTGTTACCCGAAACACTTGTTTTAGACTAGTTTTAGGACTAGCCAGAAACCCTATTTTCCATGGAGTGTAACTCCAAAAATACAAAAACCCACAAGATGAATTTTTTACCATAGATACTTGGATATGTTTTCTCAAAGGAATATCAATTTCACAGTCTGAATGATTCTAAAGAAAAAGTTATTGTGAAAATGGTGAGATGACCTGTAAATAACATACCTTAGAAAGCAGCATCAAAAGAATTTATCCTTCCTTGAATTCTGACCTTCTTTTCTTCACCTTCCCTCATAAATTCAGCTTAGATGTCCTTTGGTTACCTCAGACGCCTATAGATATTCAATATTCTCAAGTGTGATATAAAATGAGAGAGCCTTGCCTCTTATTTATACTCTCCAAGTAGCTTTCTTAAAAACATCTTCTAGGTCACTTTGTCCACTTTCCTTATTTTAGGGTTAACCCACTTCATTAAATTTATTATTTAAATAATTTATTTTGTATTCACTTTGAATTATAGTAAAATCATCACTTCACTTTATTATTTACCTTCTAAAATATCTTAAACCACTTTGACTACTTTGACCTTTTGGGGCTTCTAGATGACATGTGAGGGTCCTCCAACTTCGTACAGCCATAACTCTCAAACTGTGAGGAGTTATGTGACATTCCACATACCACTAGAAATGGAATGAAATGTACTATCCATATAGAATAGTATTGCCTAAAAATTTATCAAAACTCATATCCTTATCCATCAAACAAATTTGGGTCCATTACCCAAACCTGGGTTCTCCAACTTCTCATGGCCATAACTCTCTGACCGTGAGGAGTTATGTGACATTCCACATACCGCCGAAAACCTTCATCTCATTATTCCACAAATAAGCATGGGTTCTTTAACCATACTTATAGGATAACTCAATCTGCAAAGAGACTTCCCGTGAGGGATTTCACCATAAGGGGACCACTTTGGAGTTCATCCATTTGTTCTTATTATCAACCATGACAAGACAATAATGAGTCATAAAAAAAATTTGGTTACATTACCTAGACCTTTGTGCTACTGAGATTTATTCAAGGGTTGACATCAATGACAACCAACCTTAATCAACAATCTCCCCCTTTGTCATTGATGGAAGCACTTTGATGCAATACTGAAATCATATCAATCATGCTCCCCTTGGAACCATGCCTCTGTCCTCTGTATCTGATAATCTTCTCCCCCTAGAACCATGCCTCTGTCCTCTGCATATGATAAATCTCTCCCTCTTTGTCATCAATGGAAAAGGTATATTTTCATCTGGGGCTACTCCCCCTAACTGAACTGTCATCTTACGGTGCTTCCTCATGTACATCTAAGACATATAAGATAAGAATTCAAAAAATAATTCATTTTGGAGTAGAAATAACTCCAAGTCTCTGGCGAAGATATTCAAAGGCTTCTCGTGGAAGTGGTTTTATAAAGATGTCTACCACTTGTTATTTTTTGCCCACATACTCAACTCTAATGTTCTTTTATGCAACCTATTCACATAGAAAGTGATACTTGATTGGAATGTGTCTCATCTTGGTTCACCGGGTTCTTCGAGATACTGATGGTGCGTGTATTATCACAATAGATTGGAATGGTATCATCATACTCAACCTTTATATATGTCATATTTTGTTTCATCCAAAAAACCTATGTACAACATGACACTACTGCAATATACTCTGCCTCGGTTGTAGATAAAGATATTGATAATTGTTTCTTTTTTATCCATGATACTAAACACTCACCCAAGTAGAACATTGCTCCACTGGTGCTTCGTCGGTCATCAATAAAACTTGCCCAATTTGCATCTGTGTAGGAAATAAGTGATAGATCCTTTCCTTTTGGATACCATAATCCAAACTCTTCTGTTGCTTTGAGACATCTGAAAATCCTCTTCACTGCTAACACATGTGACTCCTTTGGTGTTTCTTAAAACTGTGCCACTTGTCCAACTACTTGCATTACATCTAGTCTAAATGATGTCACATATAGTAGGATGACAATCATTGATTGGTATTTCCTTTGATCTATAGACTTTGAATCATCATTTTTTCTCAACTTGCAACTGGTTTGCATGGGAGTGATAATTGATTTGCAATCTTCCATTCCGAACCTCTTTAGCATTTATCTGATATAATTAGTTTGAGAAATAAAAATTCATTGGTTGCTTTGACATATCTGAAGTCCCAAAAAGAAGGATAGTTCTCCAAGTAATGACATTTCAAATTCATTCTTCATATCTTTTGCAAATTTCTGGCTTAACCTGTCATCATTAGTACCAAAAATAATATCATCAACATAAACTTTAATTAATAAAATATTACCTTGACTTACCTTGATGTAGAGGTTGATCTATGCACTTCCTTTTCTGAACCCTGCCTACTACAGATACTTATCCAATATGGAATACCATGCTCTAGGGGCCTTTTTTAGATCATACAAGGCCTTCTTTAATTTACACACATAATTTGTGTTCTCTGACAACTGAAATCCTTCTGGTTGTTCAATGTAGACTTCTTCTTCAAGTTCCCCATTTAGAAAAGCTGATTTTATGTCCATCTGATATACTTTAACATTTTTGGAGCATGCATAGGATAAAAGAAAATGGATTGCTTCCATTCTGGCAATTGGGGAAAATGTCTCTTCAAAGTCGATTCCTTCAATCTATGCATATCCTTTACATACCAATCTAGCTATGTTCCTTGTAACTTGTCCATCTTCATTTAATTTATTCCTGAAAACTCATTTTGTGTCGATCACATTCTTGTTATTTGGTCTTGGAACCAATTACCAAGTGTCATTTTTCTCTATTTGATCCAATTCTTCATCCATGGCCTTATTCCAAAATCCATCCTTGTTGGATTCTTCAAAACAGTTTGGTTCAATTTTAGATAAGAGTGCTAGGTGTGTTTGTTCTAGTGAACGGATTCTTCTTCTAGTTTCAACTCCTACATCTTTGTTTCCGATAATATGATATGAAGGACGATTCTTCTGTACTAATTTATTGGGTGTCTTTGGAGACACTTGTTGAACTTTCTCTTCTGTTTCTGTTGGATTCTCTTCATATTCCTCTTCTACTTACTTTTCATCTTTTGCTTCTTCTTCGGAAGGTTGTTCCATTGATTCATTTTCTTCTTCCTTTGATTCTGGTCTGCCTGTTTAATTAATTGTTACGTTGATTCTTTCCACAATTTTTTTCAATCTCATATTGTAACACTTGTATTCTTTCCTTGTACTTGAGTAACTAAAAAGCACTCCTTTGTCCACACGAGAGTCAAACTTTCTCATTCATCCATTTTCTCTTTTGATGTAGCATTTGCTTCCAAAAACTCTAAAGTGCTTCACATTTGTTGGTCTTCCTTTCCATAGCTCGTAAGGAGTTTTGTCAGTGTTGTTTCTGAGCATTACTCTCTTTTGAATGTGAACTGATGTATGCACTTCCTGTGTCCAAAAAATATCTGTCAATTTGTAATCCATTAGCATTGTTTGAGCCATTTCTTGTGTAATTATCATCCATTACGATAATGTTCCTTTGTCTCTGAACCACTCTCTGAAACACTCTCTGAATCCATTCTCTCATCCACTATCATATATCTATCCAAACCTACTAAGTGTTCTTAAGAATCCATATCTTTCCATACTGTCCAAGACTCTACTTGTGCAACTGTCCATAATGTTAATCCATTTATCATTATAATATCATGAGGTCTTGATTAATCTATGAAACTATACTTATGCTAACTCATTGCTCTAAATCTGTCTTCTCAAACTTTGCAAGCTACTCGAAGGATGGTTCTTTGGTCTGTCATAGATATTGCATAGAATCCCCCTATCTAATATTCATATTACTTTGGAGTCTCTAAGCCAGATGGCTCGGAACAATTCCTTCTATGATGTGTATTCATCATCATCTTCATTGGTAGCTTCATCATCATCTTCATTGGTAGATTCATTATCTCTCTGAGCTCTGACTTCTTTCTTTCTGTCTATGGATTCATCTTTCACTACAATTCCTGAAAGTACAATCTCCTGAACATGTTCCTTATTTACTTGCCCTTCCTTTCTTTCAGTTATTTTCCAAACCTTTATGTATCTGACATCTTTATTTTTCTCTGTAGAATTTTCTTCATCTCATTTTATTGCCAATCTTGCGATCTCTGGTACTTAGTCTTTATTCACCTGTTCCTCCTATTTTCTTATCCATTCTTTCTTATATCTTATATTAGTATTCTCTTTCATGGAAGTATCGATCATGCTTCTACAATCATTGGCTATGTGTCCATAGTTATGACATTTGTAACACTCAATGTTACGTGTGGCCACATAGACACTTCTTGCTGGAACATTTCTTTATAATCCCTGCAATCTGCAACCTTATGTCCAAATTTAGTACAATAAAAACAATGACCATAAAATAAATTTTCATACCTGGGAGTCAATGATCTTCTTTGTGGCGTAGTCCTTCTGAATTTTTTTCTTGACTGGTCATGATCATGATTGAAGCTTCTTTGTGCCTTGAACATGGATGGTCTTCTTGAAGATGTATGTTCAATAGTTTTCTTAGATTATGGTTGACCATGATTCCTTCCTTTGAGTACTTCTGCATAACTCTTTCTATTTATTTCATTCTTCTTTTCTAGCAACCTAGAGTGCTTCTCTTCATTCTCTATAACTGATGTAGATGTTTCTGTCTCTTCAACGTTCTTTTTGAGCTTGTCGATTTTACTTCTCAATGTGACAACTTCTTCTACAAGCTTCTCAACCTCTTATTCTTTCTTCATTATCTGAGACTTCATGACTTCTTTTGTTCTTTTCGCTTCTTCAAGATAAATATTTAATGTGATTATTTCTTCTTCAAGTCCTTTTTCTTCTTGACCAAACTCTGCCTCAAGATGGTTTAGATCGTTAGTTCTTTCGTTAAGATGATTTGTCAATATCTTCTCCCTCATTTCTGCTTATTCCTTCTGTGTTGCTATATTGGTTTCCAAACACTTCTTTTGATATTCAAGATTTTCTTCGATATTTCTAGCTTCTTCTAGCTGAGTTCTTAAGTTCTCGATGACCTGTTGGGATTCTTCAAAAATTTGAACACTTTCCTTTTGTTTCATCAATTCTTTCTTGAGTGAATTGTTTTCTTCTCTTAGTTCATCTAAAGCACTAATCAATTCTTCTTCATAATTGTCTTCCTTTTCAATTATTTTTTCTATCTCATTTCCTTCATGGCATTCTATTTCAAGATGTCCACATTTTTCACAATTAACACAAAACAACATACCTTTGGTGATTATGTACTCTTCATCTTCTGAATTTTCTTGACATGGTGAACATAATTCTTCTTGATTTGTATCTGCATATTCTTTGACATTTTTTGAATCTATGATGGGTGAAGAATATATGTCATATTACTTATCCCAAAGTTCTTTTGTTGATGAACATTTACCAACCTTTTATCTTACCAGATTAGGAAATCATTCCCAGATGAAATCCATTGCTATTTTGTTACTCTTCCTCAATTCCTTCTTGGTTGCAATATTTTCCCTTTTTGAACTATCATATCCTGTAACAACTGATAGCCAAATATAATGTCCATATGCCTGTAAAAATACTTTCGTCCTTATGCTCCACATCTCATACTTAAAACCATTCTCACCATTAAACATGGGTACTCCATTCTCAGAATAATCCATGATCTCCTTCCAGTGGCTAAACAGTTTCCTTAGGGAACCGGCTCTGATACCAATTGTTGGATTACTGAGAGGGGGGGTGAATTAGTAATAGAGAAATTTAATCCTTTTTAACCAAATAATCCAAGTGTTATATCATTGTAGAATTATCATCCAATAAATGAAGAGTAAATAAGCAATGAACAAATGAACAATCATACACATACATAGTACACCATTGTTTTTGGTGGAAACCCAAAGCGGGAGAAAACCACGGAATTATTTTTCTTATATGTCTTGAAGAATTACATTCATTGGAAGCACCAACTTCCTTTTTTTTCCAGCTGCAAGTGGAAGGAGGCTCCAACCCCCTAATTTCTCAGGTTACATCCTGAGGGTAGCTCCAACTCCCCAATTATTTGGATACAACCAGAAGGAGGATGCAACCCCCTATGTTCTCCATCTACAACTGGAAGGTGGCTACAAACACCTGTCCTTTCCCCGTCCAACCGCCCTAAAGTAGAAGTAGAATGATGGAACCATTGTCACACTATCACTGTGAGATATACTGCTTTAAACCTGTACCAATAAACTTTAACCATGCTTCAACCAACATCAACCTGTACCTCAACCTGTAATCAACCTATACCATAAACAAGTGCATCAACCATGCACCAACCTGTACCAAAAATAAGTGCATCAACCATGCACCAACCTGTACCAAATAACCTGAAATCAACCTATACCATAAACAAGTGCAACCAACCATGTACCAAATATGTACCAATTGTGTGTCAACTACTCATCAACTATGACTCATCAATATGTATCAACATCATCAACTATACACCTCATGTATGTGCCAACTCATCAACTGCTTGTCTCAACCATGTACCCAACATGTACCTTAACCAAAATCCCCCATCAATTTCATCATCCAAATATGATTTGTAACTCTATAATAGACCTAGTGTATATGATCACATACCTGAAAACCTTCCTTAACTTTGACAACAAAAGGCTATCATTTTCATCAAACTTTTCTTTAGTCTCACATGACTAGTTTTGGATTAGTCAACAACCCTAACTTGAAATAATCATAACTTTGTACCTGTAATGAATAAAGATCTGAAACTAATAGACAATGGTCTTCAGTGTTTTTTATGCAATTCCTCCAGGTGTCACTACTTGGAGCCTCTCGAAAAGGGAGTTATAGAAAAAATGGCATACCTTGCTAAATTCTGGCTTATTCTAGAGAGAGACCTTGTAGAACAAGCCCTACATGGAATATTTTTTGAATTGATATGAAACTGTTACAAAGAATATTAAATATTGTAATATAACCAAGACATTTGGTCTTACTGAATTTGGATCTGTTATGAAGAAGTTATGACGTTTTTACTCGAAACACCTGTTTTAGACTAGTTTTAGGACTAGCCACAAACACTATTTTCCATGGAGCGTAACTCCAAAAATACAATGACCCAGAAGATGAATTATTTACCGCAGATACTTGGATATGTTTTCTCAATGGAATAGCAATTTCACGGTTTGAATCATTCTAAAAAAAAATTTATTGCAAAAATGGTGAGATGACCTGTAAATAACATACCTCCTAAAGCATCATCAAAAGAATTTATCCTTCCTTGAATTACGGCCTTCTTTTCTTCACCTTCCCTCAGAAATTTGGCTTAGATATCCTTTGGTTAACTCAAAAACCTATAGATATTCAATATTCTCAAATGTGATATAAAATGAGAAAGTCTTGCCTCTTATTTATACTCTCCAAGTAGCTTCCTTAAAAACATCTTCTAGGTCACTTTGCCCATTTTTTTTATTTTAGGGTTAACCCACTTCTAATTTCTCCATTAAATTTATTATTTAAATAATTTATTTTGTATTCACTTTGAATTATAGTATACTCATCACTTCACTTTGTTATTTACCTTCTAAAATCTCTTAAACCACTTTGACTACTTTGACCTTTTGGAACTTCTAGATGACATGTGAGGGTCCTCCAACTTCGTACGGACATAAATCTCAAACTGTGAGGAGTTATGTGGCGTTCCACATACCACCAGAAATGGCATGACATGTACTATCCATATAGAATAGTATTACCTAAAAATATATCAAAACTCATACAGTTATCCATCAAAGAAATTTGGGTCCATTACCCAAACCTGGGTTCTCTAACTTCTCAAGGCCATAACTCTAACCGGGAGGAGTTATGTGACGTTCCACATACCACCACAAATGGAATGACAAGAATTATTAATCTAGGATAGTTTCACTGAAAAATTCACTGACCTTTATCTCATTATTCCAGAAATAAGCATGGGTTCTCTAACCATACTTATAGGATAACTCAATCCGCAAAGCGTCTTCCCATGAGGGCTTTCACCATAAGGGGACCACTTTGGAGTTCATCCATTGTACTTATTATCAACCATGACAAGACAAGAATGAGTCATCAAACAAACTTGGGTCCATTACCCAGACCTTTTTGCTATCAAGCTTTCTTCAAAGGTTGACATCAATGACAACCAACCTTAATCAACATTGTCAAGAAAATATTCATTAGTTTGTGTGGCACGAAGGACTATGATACATGCTACCAAGGAAAACCTAGAGGTGACAATGGTAAAGTAGATGTACATGTCTTTGTCGACGTCAACTGGGTTGGAGATCTAGATCTACATAGGTCAACCAACAGATATGTCTTCAAGTTTTTCGGTGGAGAAATAAGCTAGATGAGTAAGCGACAGACGGTCATATCTGTGTCAACAACAAAATTTGAATACATGGCAGCCACTCATGGAAGAAAAGAAGCAATATGGATTCATAGGTTATGTTTAGGAATTGTGTTTGAGCAGATATCTATGAAAGTGAGTTGCGACAGTCAAAGCGCATTATTTATGGAAAAGAACCCTGCTTATCATTCAAAGACTAATCACATTGATGTAGAATACCATTTCGTGAGGGATATGGTGGAAAGAAACAAGGTGCTACTGGAGAAAGTAGACACGTTGGAAAACAAAGCAGACTCATTGAACAAGCCAGTGAGTGTTGTGAAGTTATCTTGGTGCAGAGATACAATGGGCATTATTTCCCCGAGTCTGTGAACGAAAGTTTAGGAATCTCATGTTTCAGTAAAGAAAACAACTAGTGGGAGAATTTTGGGTTGTTATATTCTTTGCGGTGAAAGTTGAGTCAAGATAGATCGACTAACGGTCGAAGTTTGAGGTGGATCGACAACAATTCAAAGGTCAAGGGAGTCAACCGAGAAAAGTCAAAGTCGAAGATATTGATGACAAGTCAACCAACAAGAGGTCGAAGTACAAGCATGAGATGACCGACTAGAGACTGAATGAAGGTCGATTGGTAACTCGACTTGGAGTCAACCATAACAGAATGTTGGGATTTGCAGGATTTGTAGCTAATGATATGCACATATGTATAATTGTTTTTGGGCACCAATATTTAGGGTTTTTCCTACTGTAAATCCTAGAAAGAGGTGTATTGTACTAAGGTCGTAAAGGATCAAGCATGGTAAATCGTAGGTTGTTGGTCATGTATATGTAAGTTGAATTGGCTACAGGGTTGTTCTTGCATAGGAAAGAGGATATGATGTCGATAATGTCTTAGGTGTGGACCAAGGTTAGACATGTAACCTTTTATTCAGATAGAATAAAACAACAAGAGAGAAGAATGCTCAAAGGAATTTTGGTTTCTCCCGGTTAAGGGTTCTAGGGTAAAATCTCAGTGCACTGTGTGATTTCTTGTTTCATTTACATTCTTGATTAAATTCTTCTTCTCTTCTGCTAGGATTAGTGTGGAAGTGTATTTCATTTTCTCACAATTCAAAGTGAACACAAGTTCAAATCCAGAGGGTGGTAGGATATGTATACCTATGTGTACTTTAACAGTCAAATCATTGTAGAGAGGGGGTCACTTTCCCTACAAACAAGGGGATCTCATACACCAATTTGGTGTCTCGCTTGGTTGTGACCTTAAAATTATATTATTATTATTAGCATCCCTCTTAACTCTGGATATATGAAGGGATCAAATTTTAATCTTTCCTCAAGTTTTGCACCCTAAAAAAGGTTTGCACTTGTAGAGATTTGATCCCTCTTGGCATTTGATAGATCTAGAGTTATTATTATTATTATTATTGTTATTATTATTTATTAAAATTATTATTATATTTATTCTTGTTCTTATTTTCATTATATATATAATTTTTTATTATCAATTATTTATTATATTAATATTTTATTACATGAACATTTTTCTCATTGAGTTGTAGAGTTCCTCTAATAATAATTATTATATTTATGTTAAAGTCTACTAAGGTATATATACCTTACTCCCCTCTTGGATTTCAACTTGTGACCTCTTAGAAGGAAGCACAAGTTTTTAACTATTAGTCCCACTCAAACTATATAATAATAATAATTTGTTTTTAAAATCAAGACTAAACCACATACCAAATTGATGTACAAATTTTAATATATAAAAAAAAAAATTAAATTTTTAATTAAAAAAAAAAAATAAACTTTTTTGTTTTTATTTTGAGTTGTAAAGTACCTATAATAATAATTAATATTAATAATATAATAACCAACACAAATTTTAATATATAAAAAAAAATATTAAAAAAAAATATTTAAAAAAATATATAATTTTTATTTATATAAATTGTTTAGAGAATAATCAACGTATATACAATTTTCATGATTTCCATTTTATTCAATCGTGCATTATGATCCTATCAAGTCATTCACATTGGCCGATAATGTTGTTCTCAAATGGTAGATATTCTTGAGTTAAAAGGGAGAAATTACCATCTCTCAATAAAATTAATATATAAATATATAAATAATTAATAAGCATCATTAAAGTGTAAATAACTTTTTTTCCAAAAAGAAAATTTCTTCATTATATTAGTAATAATAATTTTATAACTTAAAGATTATAAAACTAGTTCAAAGTGACTTATACCTAAGTTACAGAAATTCAACCAAAATGACCATAAAATATACAAAAACCATGATAAAGTATCAAAAATAATGAACAGGATCATACAAAAAGTATCTACTAGGACCTTAACACAAGGCCATACTAGGAGATGTAGATGTGTTCTCTATGGCCCTCAATGCCATTTTCCCAACTGTCTAAGGTGATCCTGCCTTCCGGTTCCATAATGGCTTTCTTTGATAATAGGTATGCCTTTATGTTGTAAGTCTTGTATATATGATGGAAGCTTATATCCTGAAACAAAATTAATAGGCCCAGAACTTTACCCTTCCAGCCCTCAATGCCGCAAGCTTGTAATCTGCATCTTTTGTTCGGCCAGTCTATGACCACCTTAGAATTGCCAAGGATATGTAGTTTGGTATATGACAGGTGATGTGCTACAGTCAGTGATGTCTAGACCCCCAAAAGTTTAGCTTTTGTGTTTGTACCATGTCCACAATTCAAAATCCATTTGGTAACCTTGGATCCATGGGATTTTAGAAACCCCCCTACGCCACAAAGATTCCCATCTGCGCTGGCAGCCCCATCAAAACATGTTATGGTGAATCCTTCACGATATGCAAAGTCGCTCTGACGTGTTTGTGGAGACTTTTGTATACCCGACTTCCACTGTAGAGTGCCCAAAATTTTAATGAAAACCCAACTGTTAGAAGGAGGAGTGTCCTCAAATATAACAGTGTTTCTCTCCAACCATAGAAACCAACAGGAGAGAGTTGGGAGGAAAGGAATGTTTGTTTTATCCGCTGTCCAATTATTATAACATTCCATTATAGTGGAGCCCTTCCAAATATCCTTTAGGTGTAGATGTGTTTTTAATATCTGCCAAGTGGAGAGGGTGAAATAACACAAGATAAATAAATGATTTATGTCATTAGTAGAACATTTGCAGAGTGTGCAACGACTAGGACCTTCCCATCCTTTCCTCTGAAGATTCTCCCAAGTGTCTATCTTCCCCTCAATAGCCAGCCATGAAAATAATTTTATTTTTAGTTGAATTGCCCATTTCCATATACCATGCCTCCACCCTTTAATTGCGTTGTTGTCATGTGTAGAAATATATGCCATGTATACATTTTTTGTTGTTAATATACCAGAGTGGTCCTCTCCCGTCCACATCAGGCTATCATTGTCATTCCCTATGGAAACACGGGAAATGATAAGGGATTTTATGTAGCAATCCTACTCTATAGCCAGTGGGCCAGAGAGTTCCAGGTCTGTATAACTGTACCAGGGGGGAGAAAGCCCAGATATTTCCTCGTTTTTCCATTCCTGAGAGAGAACTGTGATATTCTTTTGATTTAAAACTGTAATCAATTCCGGTGAGAGGAAAGAATTGTCCTCCAACCCCATAATTTTATCAATGCCAACTGCCACTAGATGGCCAGATCTCGGAAGCCAGCTAATCAAGTGTGTAATCAAGTGAATTGATTTCAGTAAACCACCCCAAATCTTAGAAACTGACGTCATGGAGAAGGATGGAGACCTGAACCAATTTATGATCGTGGTCGATGATAGTACTTGTCCTTTATGACGTCATACCAGATACCAACACCCATAAGAACCCTTCATAAAGTCTTTGCACCTAGAGACTTACTGAATAGAAAAATATTCTGAAAGCCCCAATAACTCACTGATATATAAGTGTAAAGTAATTCATATATAAGTTTTGGATACTCTAAATAAAAATGGGAAAATGGAATGAAAAGTAATATAGTAATATAGATGTTTAAAGAAAATGGAAGGGTAAGATAATGAAGAGAAAAA
>ML784235.1:265760-301031 GCA_009831015.1 Picea engelmannii | reverse complement strand
TGTAACCACGTGTAACGATGCTGAGTTCGTGTAACCATGTGCTGACGAAATTTCAGTGATAACAAGGGGTATTTCAAAACTTACAGGCATATCATGGAGAGATTCTCATGGAAGGGTCTCAAGGATGATGACCTGAAGCACATCTAGAAGTGCATGACTTGTCAGCAGAGCAATTCAGATAAGACACACCCAATAGGGTTACTATAGACTCTACCCATTCTAGAGCAGAAATGGGAGAGCATTTCTATGGATTTCATTACAGGCCTCCCTCGCGTGCAGGGTAGGGACTGTATATTTGTAGTGGTCGACAGGATGACCAAATTTTCACATTTATTTTCCATACCCGTGGACTACAAGGCCATATGGGTAGTAGAGTTATTTTTCAGAGAGGTATTCAAATTGCACGGCCTACCCAAGCAAATAGTCAGTGATAGAGATGGGTGCTTCATCAACGCATTTTGGCAGTAGATTTTTCGGTTGATAGTCACATAGCTAGCCACGAGAACTAGCTACCACCCATAGAAATATGGATAGACAAAGATTGTCAACAAATGGTTGGAGAGGTATCTGAGGAACTATGTTGGAAGAAAACAATGCACATGGGTGAGGTGGTTGCACATGGGTGAGTATTGTTACAACACGACACACCATATGTCTCTCAGGATGTCACCATTTAGAGCATTGTATGGATACAATGCACCCACTTTTGTGCAGATTGTATTTGGGGATAGCAAGGTCCCAGTGGCCAAAGATTGGGTGAAGGAGAGCCAAAGGATTTTGCGGGCAGTAAAGGAAAAATTACAGGAAACAAAAATCAACAAAAGATCTATGCAGACAGGCAAAGGGTTGAGCGCAGTTTCGAGGTTGGGGACTTGGTTTTTCTGTGATTACAACCATATTGATAGTCCTCCTTGAAGAGGAGTGGAGTAGATAAACTGAAACCGAGATTTTATGGGCCATACAGAGTCATTAGGAGAGTATGCGAGGTGGCATACGAGATAGAGCTACCGGAGGGTAGCAAGATACATAACGTCTTTCATGTTTCTTTCCTTAAAAGGGCAGTGGGACAACATATCAACACTTCAGAGGAGTTTCCACCCTTAGATGAGGAGGGCCAATTGGAGTTAGTGTCATAGGAGGTGCTCGAGAAGAGAGATAGTAGGTTGAGGAATAAGGTCATCAGGGAGTGCTTGGTTAGATGGAGGGGTTTTCCACGGGAGGATGCCACATGGGAGGGAGAGCATATTTTGTAGCACCCATGATTGAAGTTGGTTGAGGACAAGCAATCTCAGGAAGGGAGGACTGTGATGTCTCGTTCCCAAGAGTAGGCCAGCAAGGAGTGACTTAGTAGTCTATGTGTTCCCGTAGACTATAGTTAGGCTCAAACAGAGAACAATATGGATAAATAAGGGTGATTTGGTGGATAAACGATGAATTAAGCCAAAAATCTTAGGAAAAGTCACTTCAGCCTAAGTCAACGAAGAATTAGAATGAAAAGGTGCTAAAGGGGGACTTAATTAATTAATTATTCACCTTAGGAGGAAAAGTGCCTAGCTTAAGTGAGGTCAATGGTGAATTATTTCGAGAAGGGTATGAAAGGAGGAATTTGACCTAATTCCTCATTATACATTTTTATGATTTGATGTTGAGAGTTCCCAGAGGAGGAAGAGATTCAACTTCTACTGTTTTTTGGATTTCTAGAGGAAACCACCACCATTGATAGGTTTTGGTGTTAAGAGACACACCCTAGCCCATTAGAGATACCATCCAGGTATTTCACCTTGCTATTTAGGAGTATCTAGTTATCAGTGTTGCACAACTCAGCCAGTGGGGGTGCAAGTCAGATAAAGCATTTGTGTAGCTGCACGATATCAGAGGTTAGATTGCAGTTTCCTTCCGACCTAGTTGAGATCCATCTAGGGCGCATAGATTGAGCCACTTTCCATCAATTTGAGATGGTAAAATCCTTCAGATCGCATAATTCATCCATTTAGGGCACAACTCTTTTGGAAGGAAAGTTGGGGTTATAGACGTAGCATAAGAGAATATCCAGGGAAACCCTTCCGAACCAGTTCCACATTTTTCGAGGTGATTGTTTTGAGTCCTATAGCAGACAATTCTACTGGTGGAATCATTTGGGGCACATCCAGAGAGCCAAGAGGTGCACAGACCCCTAGGGGACGATATTGAGAGCATTAGAGGCCAGATCTATCATCTGACAGTCACCAATATGATTCTAGATGCTGGGGTGATTCTATTGGGACAGTTTCTAGCTCATTTGGATGGGTATAACCTTCCAAATGAGTTTTCTAGTTTGTAGCAGTTAACATGCTTCTTTGAAACTGCTGAGTTTGGTCGATTTATCCGTGCATGCATCAAATTTTCCTTCATCTTCTGATCACGGGTATTTCATGTTATTTTCTTGTATTCCAGTGATGATCCATGGGATCTAACTGAAGAGTATCTTCTATATTTCTAGTATTTCATTGTATTTCCATGCTTGAATCTATTAATACATATTATTGTGTGGTTGATGTTCCTTATTTCCGCATGCATCATATATATACTATTTAAACCATAACATATAACATGCACATGCAAAAGCCACATAACATCTCAATATCATAACTAAAACGCATCCATAAACCCCTAGAGTATCATATGTGAAGATAAAATGCATCCAGAAACCCCCAGTGTATCAGATATGTGAGACAGAACACTAGATCCATAGTATATATCTCGATCAACTAGATTAGGGATATTTTAAAGGATGAAGGTAATATGGCAGTGTTAAAGGTTTGAACATCTTGTCTCTGATTCTAGTTTAAAAACTAGTGGGCTGAATATGAGGTTTAACAAGCTGATGGAAAGACTCAACCGAAATATCAAAAGGTGATGAGATCTCTCAAGGCTTTGAATCAATTTCATCACTCTCAAGGTTACATGGCTGATCAATTTCGGGAGGGATTTCAATACAAAGTTCATCCTTATGAATAGACTGATGTGAGGATACAATATCAACATCTACAACACAAGTAGAAGGCCAGTATTCTTCTTCCAAGGATGAATATATAAACAAAGGTTGATGATCATATGAATAAACAAAGCACAAGATGATTCTCTTTATATGTAAAGAAAAATATAGGAAAGAGATGATAAAGAAGAACATGAGTACATGTAGAAAATTAATGAACTGATACCTGTTTTTACACTTCCGCCCCTTGATATTTCTGTCAACATTATCGTCCCTAATGGAGTCTCTAATGGTGGAGTTTCCAGGTATATGATTACAGCCAATTTTTTGTATCCCTCTTTGTCTACCATCAAGAGTTGGATCTGTGTCATTCTTCCCAGGGAGCTCTTTAATCTGCTCAAATTCATCCCCGACAACGACACCATTTATGTCAGCACTGAGAATCAGCCTTATATTTCAATGAGGATAATCCAAGTACCCATCAAAGTATATGTAAATGTGAATGAGTGTTTAAAGGTCAAATGGACAAGACTCGGAATAATAATATTTTAAACTCAGAAATCTGGACTAGCATGCACAAGAAATTGGGGTCTTGATCAAATTCAATAAGTGAAGAGAGTAAAAGTGAATAGGAGGAATACTTAGTGAGGGATGTGTAAAGGTATGCAATTCACATAAGGTCTTCAAGCAGCCTAAGGAGGAAAAACTCAAAACACAAGATCTTCTTGAATTCAAAGTTTTAAAAAAACTGAAGAACATCATAGCAATATTATAATCTAACATTCATCATAACACAAATATAAAAATCTTGTGTGGATATTCCAATCATGAAAACTTCATCATAAGAGGAATCAAGATGATATAGGAGAAACTGACTTCTATTAATAAAAAATTCTCAAGTCCAGCACATAACTAGAGAACCAGTATTAGTAAAAAATATTACAATAATGGAGCCTCAACTCAACCATTCCAACCCTCTCCAAGAGCTATCTCCTTCCTTAAATAGAAAAAAACATCCAAATATACTTAGGAGGTCGAATCCCATATCCTCCATTATATTCTAAGCCTTGGAGATAGATGGCAACAATCAAAGAGACAAAAATCCAACAAATTGCTAATTTTCAAGAAATGGTTGGAAGTCATTAATAAATTATTTCCACCTCACTGCGTGAGGTCTTTGATGGAGATAAAACTCAGGTTTAGGTGTCCCTTGACATCTACATGACCTTTGAGAAGCCATTTGAATCCTCCTTGACAGGTGGCAACCTCCCAAGAAGGGGAATATCCAAACCGTAACCGCTACAGAAAATTACGTAGTGCCATTGTAAAACAGTTTTGCACATTTTGTAGAGCCACTTCTATGTCTAATATCTCTCTAAAAATAACACATTTTTCAAAACTGAGGGAGGTTTCTTTTATTTGGCATGTGATGAACAAAAACTACCTCCATTTTTCAAAAATACCTTCCAATTTGTTCATAATCCAAGTTTTAAGTTAGTCACTCAAAACTTGCATAAGCATCCTTGCAAAATAACTCTACACATTTCATAGCGCCGATCCAAAACAACCCTGTAGTTTCCATAGCATTGATCCTGTTGTGAAATTCCATAGTGTCCATCTTGAATTAGCCTCTGCGAATTCGGTAGCATCACACCTGAAATAGCCTCTGTGGAATTGGTAGTGCCCATCATCAAAACAATTATGTAGATTTAGTAGTGCCACTGTTGATCCAGATTTTATGATCATAAAAAAATGAATACAGAATATTAATAGGTGCTTAACACAAAATAACAGAGATATAGTAAAACTGGTTTTCTATTCAATAAGGAAAAAGCTGAAACTGTAAAATGCAACGGAAACAAGCTTGCTAGAATGGTGGCGGCTTATCTCTGAGAAGAGATTTGACGGTTGCGCTCATTCGCAAAAAGATGATTACAGTGAGGCTTTGAAGGCCTTTTCTACAATAAACAGGAATTTCAAAAACCATAGACATCCAAAAACCTAACCCTAGGAGATGAAGTGCCAAAAGTCATGTGGGCCCTATCTGGGTAAGTTAGTACATCAACTTCCTGGGGTCGTAACTTTTGCATACGATCTCTGTTTTAGGCATATGATATATCATTGGGAAGGTATCATTGAGGAGATTCATTGTTGAGGATAAATCATGCCTTTTTATATAACTGAGAAGTTTGATCCTTAGAAACCTTCATTTAGGCCCTTAAAATGGCCCCAAAAGTTAAAACTACTAAAAATAGTAAATTGCCAAAATTGTCAAAAAACTATTTTGATCTAGCTGGAAAAGGTGGGTGGCCATCAATATCCACCTGGATCAACTTTTAAGTTCATATTAGGATTTTTCGTAGCATATAAGGTAGAAAAATCGCAGAACATACTATATAGACAATTCTATAGCACCATCTTTGAAATAAATATGCAAATTCGATAACACACCTCCTTTGTTTTAGGAAAGTCTCCATTCACATAAGATTTCTCTTTAATGTCTGCATGGATATGGGATTTGGTATATGCATTAGATTTGGTAGATAGGATAGGTTTGGCTTAGGACACTTGAGCACACACCACCTTTGGCCAAAGCGATTAATGGGAAATTGTCAAGGCTCAATGACGAATTGGGAGGCTATGACCATAGGAAAAGGACCAAGGAATTGATAAATCTAACACAAAATTTATGAAGGCACTTAAAACTTTGATGGTGCATTTTTTAGTGCTAACAGGTCCCATTATTGTGCCAATCCTAGAGGGACACCTAGAAACGATGTCACTCGACAAGTAGACCCCCATGTGATCTCGATGTAATATGGTTGTTCCCACGATCGAACAGTCGAGAGGGATCCCGAACAATTCTTATATCCACAGTCCACATTACTTCGTGACTTCGACCTTCGGCGGTTTTGGTGTTACAAAACCTTTGTTCTCCCGAAGTGGTCAATGTCGGGTTGAATACATTGTAGATTTGATGGTTGGGATAGTTCCTGGGCATCCTCAGATCTACGGACCAGGTTAATTTCGACTATTCAACATTCGATAGTTTCGATGGTTGTGAATTCTTTTGTCCTGTAGCTTTGAATTCTCAAAGTTTCAAAGATAATAATAAATTAGCTCTTTTCAGTCTAACGCAAGGTTCACAAACCTTGGTCATATGGGATCTCCAAAGATTCTTGTGGTTACACGCTTGAATCTTGGTCGGGAATTTGTCAAGGCCATGGGCATGAGCCCTTGGTCAGAAATGTGAAAGATCTGAAGGAAGTGCCCTCCTTCCACAAAATTTGAACTCAGTATTCCCGTGAAGGAGAAATTCAAGGGATCGACAGGGCTTAAGCATTCTAGTTAACCCCATATCAAAATATTCGGTCAGCTACACCACCAGAGTCAAAAAGATAGAACATACAAACAAAATACCACCAAATCAAACACAACATTTTACATAAGGATGATAAACAACATTATCATCCATTTCACGCAAGGCACAAGTTATCACATTTATAGATAATCAAATCATTCATTTCAATTCTAGAATATCGGCTTAAAAATACTTATCTATTATAGTCGATCACCAACCGACTGATTGTGGGTGTTTTATTCTCCACCCAACCATAGGCTCGAAGGAATTCACTCTTAGCACTCTAGCCAACCCCCATGCCAAGCCATGATATCACCAGGGAACTCTCGCAGTTTCTCGGGGATTCTTTCTCTGTTTCGGCTTCTGTGTGGGTTTTGTTCATTGCAAACTCTTAGAGATCTCTTTCTTTGTCATGGCCTTAGCGAGGTTTATCATATGATCACTCAACATCAAGCTCTCGAACTTCTGCTCATCATCCAGTAAAGAGCTCCACGCGTTCTCCTCTCTGTCTATCCATGTTTTTACTTGTCTCCACTTTTTGTATATCTTTTCCCAGTATGGTTCTCGACCTATCCTGTTTCCTTCTACTAGAAGGGAACTCAAGTTAGCCCGGTCTGCTAGACCATATGGTACTTTGGGCTGACATTATTCAGTCAGACCATCCTTTCATTCATGGGGTTGATTGGGTATTCAATCACCAGTCCTTCCTTCATTAACTAATTCCTTCCCTTGGGATCCAAATGAGGCTTATTATCTCAACAAAAAGGGAATTTGGGTCATTTGAACTAATGAACCCTCTCTACAATTTCCTCACTCTTTCCTCTAGTGATATCATGGCCATTACTTCAAGGCTTCACCCCCACATTCATTGGCAGTTTAAACCATAATACATTTACGATGTTCTCATGCCACAACATGGTGATTCTGATTAATGATTAATTACAAGATGGGGGAAATAGGGGTGTTACATTTATTTGCATCCTTGTCTATTGGGGGAGTAGATGGTTCTTTGTATCCATCCACCACTGATTTCTAGACATTGAATCCCTGTGTTTGTATGTATGTCTATATTTATTCCTCTCGAGTGCTTAGTTCTCAGCATTAAATTGTTGTATCCCAACTCTAGTGTGATCCATGATCTCCTTCTAGTGGATAAATTATTTCTTGAAGGACCTGCTCTGATACAATTTGTTGGATTACTAAGAGGGAGGGGTGAATCAGTAATAGAGATTTATAATTTTTTTTAACCACAATATATAAGTGTTGTTATATTTATGATCAATTTACCAATATCATTCAACAAGTGGAGAATAAATAAACTATGAACAATGAGCAATGACACATATACACATTACACCAATATTTTTACGTTCAAACCCAATATGGGAGAAAACCATGAAATATTTTTTCTTAGATGTCTTTAAGAATTACATGCATTGGAAGCGCCAACTTCCTTTTTTTCCAACTGCAACTAGAAGGAGGCTCCAACCCCCTAAATTTTCAAGCTACAACATGAGGGAAGCTTCAAATCCTCAATTTTATGGCTCCAACCAGAAGGAGGATACAACCTCCTATGTTCTCTCTCTCTACAACGAGAAGGTGAATATAACCACCTATCATTTCATCGTCATGCCAACTTGAAATATAAGTGTCAAATAGATGATGAAACCACTGCCACACTATCACTATGAGATTTACCACTATAAATTTGTACCAATCTGTGCAAAAAAACTGTAACCAACCTGTACCAATAACGTGTGATCAACTTGTACCATTAATCATCATGTACCAATAAAATACCAACAGATACACGACCTGTCTATACTGCATCCTGCGTATGTACGTGGCCTGTCTATATTATAGCCTGTGTATGTGCGTGACATGTCTATACTACGACCTGCGTACACCTTCATAAAGATAGGGTTTTCACCTTTCTTAAACTTAGACACTTTGTTGTCTCTGTCACATCAACTTGTAACCTGTCACTATGCCCAATGTTTAGTTGTGCCCTATGCATACATCATCATACATATATTTTAACCAAGTTCATCTATATCTCTCTTGTGATGTGCCATACATGTGTATACAATCATGTCATGTGTAATAAACCTCACATGGACTAGACATCAAACCCTCACTGATATGCAGCCTCAAACTGCACCAACAACTTCACAAACACATCACAACCAAAACCTTCAACCATGTACTAAGAAATACAAGATATGCTTCAACACTCAAACCAACAAGATGTACCAATGATTAATATTAGACATACTAGTGTTGTATTTATGTAGATCTAGCTCATACCATAAGTGTCATATAACCAACAACCTCTCTAGTGAAAATCCTCAATTTCCCATAACTATATCACATGTAGATAACAATATCCAACTACACATAAGAATATGACATACCTTTTGAATCTGTAGATAGATCTGTTGTACTTGATCACTGTAGGGCTTCCTCGAAGCTTGATTTCAAACTCCAGAGACGTGACATCTTCATCTACTTAAGATTTCATGGTTTTTTCCAATTGTACACGACCTTTTCTTCTTCACCCTACATATGTATGTGCCCTAATCCGCTGCATTCTGCATATGTACGCAACTTTCTCCACTGCAACCCATGTACACCTAAAAAACTAGGGTTTTTTTTCCAGTAATTCTGCAACTCCGAGACCATTGCTCTCTTATTTATACTCTCCAAGTTGCTTCCTTAAGGGGTTATATTCTAACTAACTTTACCCAACTTTCTTGTTTTAAGGATAACCCACTTCTAACCACTTTGTCCATTTACAATCACTTTATCCACAAGTAGTAATCTCTCCACTTCTGGTTGCAACTATTTTATTTTTAATTATTTTCTTTTTACAACAACTTAACTCGTGATTAAATCCTAGTTACAACCACTTTGACTAGTAAATTAGTGAACTTCTTCTAGGATCTTCTAGAATAAATTGACTTCTTTGACCCTCGAGGGGATGCTAGATAACTCATGAGGTTTCTCCAACTTCACATGACCATAAATCTGTAACCGTGAGGATTTATGTGACATTCCACATATCACCAGAAATGGAGCAACTTGTAATATCCATATAGAATAATCTTACCAACAAATACAATTATTTTCATACCTTTATACCTCAAACAAACTTAAGTCACTTAACCATATTGTTGGGGATACCATAATTTGCTACCATACTTGCTTCAAGAGTTGACTTCAATGACAACCAACCCAAATAATCAACAATGTGTTCTACTATTTGTGACTATATCAAACTTAGCACATTTCTACCATGACCACCGCTTCATTTAAAAAAACTACTGCTATCCTTATGCACTAATGTATCCTCTACCTTCAAAGCACTAATTGAGTGACTTCTTCCTTTGAATAAATCTTAAGTAAACACATCACATCTTGAACTATAAACTTTAACCCATTAACATATTACCTAAAAATTATTTGGTTGGCATCTTTTTTATTGTCCAATTAAATGTTATATAATTCTTTTACATATTCTTACACACTCTACTCTTTCTATTTGAGGTTATACAATTGTTTAAACAACACTTGTTTATAATTTATTGGTAAAAAAAAAGAAAGATTATAAGACAATTTTACTCTACTTAAAATTGCTCCTTGTCCTTCCAAATTTTCAAAATTCTAAATCCTACCTTATTGGAACATGTACTTTTAACTCAGTAGTCTCAAACTTCATTTTATCTAAGTCTTTTATCTTCTCAAATTCAAATGGCCTCTCCATTTCATTAAACTAATGGATCAACATCTTTAACTTCAAACTTGCATCGTAACTAAAGACTTAACCTTTTTTTCCCTCTTACTTTTCAGTTATTTTATAAGTTTTTCCCCAACATATTCTTCTATTTTTTCTTATTCTCCTTCATTCTCGAATTGAGAAATAATTGCTTTGATTTCATAACTTTGTTGTCTCTTATATGATTCTTGCATCCTCTTTCTAAATACTTGCAATTGTCTACTTAGTGCTGCTTTACCTCCCAACCATTTTTGCAACCTGCATGGTTTTCTTTGTATTTTTAAATTCTTCCAAAATTTTGAACTCACTTGATGCCAAAAATGACATAATCAATCACAAAAGTGGCCTTATTTGCGGAAAAGTGCTTTCTCAAGTCTATGGGAATATGTGAATAGGACCGAAATGCCAGCAGACATAAACTCTCTTTGAATATTTATGTATTCTCTTAAAGTAATTGACAGAAATATGGAAATAGTATAATTCTTCTCATCATAAAACTATGAAAATGATAATAGGAATGTAAATAATTTATCATACACCTATGGTAAAGAGCAAAACGACCGTGCGAAGTTAAAGTTAGTATAATTATAACTTTTTTTCGAAGCAAGAGGAAGAGGAGGAGCTGATGAATAGGGAATCGATGAAGACAGACCTTGTGTTTTTTCATCATTTTGATAAAAAACATTCTTATTGAAACAAAATATTATATTTATAAAATATTTTTGAATAAATATTAATGTTCTGAAGATTATTATCCCTTGAAAATAGTTTTTAAAATAGGGATTATAGAAACTTATATGGTATATTAATATAATGAATATTTTTTTAATAAAAATATTAAATATTAATTAAATTTTATAAATATGTGTATGTTTATATTTATGTTAATTAATTTTTTTTAAATATCAAAAAAATATAATTAAAATAAATTTATTTGATATAGATTTTAAATTTAAGATTTTCATTATATGATTTATGTTAGGTTAAAATGTCTATTTACTTACAGAATTATTATTAACAAAATATAAATAATAATTTAAATATAAATTATTACATACTCAAAGTTTATTTACTATATTTAAAATTTTGAAGTCTTTTCATATAAATATTTTGAAATGTACATCTATTATAAATTAAACTAAAATTATAATATTAAGAACATATTACTAGAAGTATTTTTTTAATCTTAAAAATAATTATAAAAATTTAATTTTAATTTTTCTTCATTAAATTAAATTTATAATATTAAAAACATATTAATAAATATTATAAAATATTTTTAAATCTTAAAAATAATTATAAAAAAATATTTTTTAACCCAAAAATAAATTCTACATGATTATGAAATATAGTACAATCATTTTTATAAAAAAAAATTGTAATATAATCAAAACAAATCTAAAAAATATTTTATAATTTACTATCTTTTAATTGAAAACAATACAATCTCAAAATTAAAATTAATTTTATCTATTTTTAATTGAGTTGTGTTTAAAAAAAAAACTATGATAAAATTGTATATATATATATATATATATATATGAGCCATAAAATGAAACACTAATTATTCATATTGGTAAATTGGTAAATATTAAATGGTTGTGTTTCACATTTATAACTCTTCACTCTGTAACAAAATTTTAATAAACATTAATCTTTGTTAACTCTTTCCATATAATTAGATACAGAATTGTGCTGCTTGTTGGACTATTTAACATATGGTTAGTGATAATTGTAGGGATAGCCTAATAAGATGTTATCCAACACTTTACAAATAAAAAGATGTTATCCACTTATATAAAAAAATAAATCATAAAAAAAATACATCTTCTTTTATCTCTGATTACCCTATCTCCTTTACAATTCTGTATCTAATGACATTCTTGTTGGACCAATCTTCTTTTAAGTTACTACATAAAACTTTGATCCATACAAAATTCAAACTATCCCTAAAAATGAAAATCTGACCAAATTCAAACCCATTTTTTATCTGAAAAATTAAACTCCAGAATTAACCTACTCTACATTCCTTCCCAGTACAGTACAGTATGAAGCAGCAGAATTCTTTATCTAGGAGACTTTTCATGCTGCCATTGTTTCCAAGTACAGTATGTTTGTATAACAGTCATGCCCAGAATAAGAACTCCAACGACCAGAGCTACACCCTTCCCTGGCTTCGACAGATGGTCCCAATAGAATTCCCAGAGCAGTTTTTTGACTAGGCTCATATAATATTTCCTTATAAGCACTTCCTTCAGAGCATGATTTAGATCCTCGGGAGGTTCCAGATGGCCCTTGAAGATGGGATGACACATGCCGTTCCACATATCGGCTATGCTCTCGTCATTTAACATGACACTTCCGCGAAGGAGGACTTGAGATTCCCGGAGCAGTCGAACGTCCTCGGCCGTGTCGATGAGGCAGTCCATCAGCCCAACGAAGCACGTAACGCGGTCGCCACGTTCGGCGTCGTTGAATTCGAAGGCAAGCATGTTCCTTAAGAACACTTCAGTCTGCATTTCGGATACGGTGATCCGCGGAAGGTAGAGCGTGCCCGAGTATTTGTCGAATCGGATATGATCGGACCTCATGGAGAACGATTTGAATTTAATGCCGCCCTTTTCCAACTCCCCCGCGTTGTATGACTTCAGAATATCATGTCGCCCTTCATTAGATGGATGCCTCACGCGGAAAATAGTGAACATCGCTGCAACAACCACTTCAACGACCTCTTCCAGAGAGTGCTTCATTCTTTGAATTAGAGTCGGCTCTGGCCCGTCGATTACTTTCATACGCAGCAACGGCGAGACGAATGCGTGCAAGCAACCCAGTAAATGCGGTTGGCTATCATCATTATTTATTCTGTCAAATTGATTGAAAGGAGACAACTCTGTACTGTACTTGTTCTGCCATAGTTGACTGAAGTCCTGAACCGTGTGGCCTGCATTATTTGAAGTTTCTCTCAAAGTTTCTCTCAAGACAGACAGCGGGATCTGATTCTCCAGTTTCAGAATGTCGCACTTAATAGAGACTTCAAGCCCACTTAAACATTTCATGTCGGCATCTGACGATCCAGAGTTACTGGATAAGAAACGTAACAGAAAGGATGCATCTATGGCCATCATGAGAGCGAAATGCTGAGGGTACTCACCGCCCCTGCTAATTTTCCAATCATAGAAATTCTCAATCTCCTGCTGCATATCCGTGATCCTTCTAAGTATGCCATCCAAGTTCTCCCTACGATTCGGCCAGAACGTGGCAGCCAACTGGACTTTGTACGCCTGCACTGTTGACATCTTCAGCTTGCGAAACTCATAACTATCTCCCGCAGAAGCATGGGCCGCAATCTTTTTCTCCAGCGTCCAATGGTGATAAGGCCCCAGGGAGACAAAGTGTGGTATGTACGCCTCTGGTTTCGCATCCAAGAGAGGAGCAGCCACGCGGGGAATCTTATCCGCGTTTGCCAGAGATTCCTGACCAACAAATATGTTTCTAACTTGTTCAACCCACTCCTCCCGAAACACTTCCGCCATCGCTCAGATCTACTGAACAGATAACACTACTTCTTTGAACGTAGAGAGCAACAAGAAAGCAGCACTTACTGGTTTTCGGGCTTTTCTTGCACTCTCATTCCTCCTGCATCTGTCGGCACATATATAACACTAAAGCTGCAGGGATGTTCGAAACTCAATGGAGTGAACAAAGAACATAATTGGAGCCCATCGCCACGCGTACTGAACGAAATAAAGTATTTAAACAGGACTGTCGAAATGAACACTTGAAGGTGACCGTCCTGCATGACTGTCTCTACGGTTGTGAACTGTGGATCAGCATCACAATCACAATCACAATTGAGATGCAGTGGAAATAAATTGAGAAATGTTAGAAGTTTTTGATTACAAACAAATTCAAAATTAAAAGCCCAATTTCTTATGTTATCCAGTTAAGTGAAACAGGGGCTGCTTCTATTGAAGCAATTGCTATGGTCGGAGCCATTAAGTATTTGAAAAAAATTGAGCAAATGGAAAAAGGTAGATGGCCTAAGATTGTGTTTAGTTACAGATTGTATAAAAGAAAGAAGACTTGAATGCAGCAAAATAACAAATGGTTTAGTAAAGGGGGAATTTGCTTGAGCATGTGTCCTATAGATAGTAAGGAGATAAAAACTTTTGTTATGGATAAGTTCCACAAACGTACTTGGGAGAAAGAGCTAGGGAGAAAGAAGAAGTACTACATTGAAGAGTTTAACCCCACTCATAACCATCAACAAAATGCATACATAGAGCCAATGCTTACATGGAGCTGGAAAAGGCCAAAAGAAATATGGGAGGAAAGAGTATGTATTTTGCTCTTCCCTAAAAGTGGAAACAGAAAAACATTTCATTTTAGAATGTGAGGCCTTCAAAGACAGTCGAGAAAATTGTGCAGGTATTATGGCAGCTAGTTATTGGGATAATCTATTAGAGTTTGTCTAGAAACTCTCTTAGTGATT
Organism: Picea engelmannii; assembly: GCA_009831015.1. Lineage (NCBI taxonomy): Eukaryota > Viridiplantae > Streptophyta > Pinopsida > Pinales > Pinaceae > Picea > Picea engelmannii. Next base: position 286,429 of record ML784235.1, on the reverse strand, counting down.
ATTGTAAAACTTCACAGGAAAAGAGTAAAATACATAAATCAGATGGAAAAACAATCTATCCCATAAACTATTTTTAACCTACTTTATTTCTTTTTTTTCTTTCTACTATTTGATTTACCTACTTTACAAACTGTTATATTTGATAATACAATAATTTCTACCTTTAACTAAAAGACTATTGAGCGTGGGTTATATCGTACCCTTATTCCATTGGATTTTTTCTGAGAATTCGATTTATCTCTAATTGGAAAATTCAGATAGATGTAAATTCGTATATTATAAACTGCATTCTTATATTAGGTCCCACATTCCGAATTTATTTATATGTTTAAAATTGCAATCAAATTGTTATTTCAATAATTCTTGCTCCATCGAATTTCTGCTGAGACAAAATCATTTAAATGCCCATTTATTTATACGTTTAAAAAAGTCATGCAAATTGTTATTTGCATAATAACTAGCACAGTCATATAATTGTGGTTGATCAATCCCGAAAGGTTGATAAGATTAAAAGATTTTTTAAAAGAATATATTAAATTTTATTATTAATTAACAAATAAATGGTTGAGCTTCATTTATTTGATGTTAATATTTTAATTTATGTTAATCACTTACGTGGCAATCAGTTAGCTATCAAAGTAATTTTTAAATATGATTAAGTAAATGTAAAAAAGTAAACACATAAATGGATGTCTTTATAATAGCTAGGAAGTTAATGATTGAAATCACAGCCATTTATTTTGTGTGACTACTAAGAATATTCCAACCATATTTAATCATGTCCATAGAAAACTTATTAAGCACTAAACCCCTATTAAATCTGCCCATTGTCAATAAATGTACGCCTTTTGGCGTAATTAATCTTCCATCTAATTTCTGCTAATACAAAAGCATTTAAATACCCCATGTTAAACACCTATTAAACATGGCAAACATATAATCGGGGAGAACATATAATCGGGGAGAGAGAAAGTCCATCATTAAAGTGCACGTACAGTCCAACATTAAATAAGCTTTCCATCTGGCACTTAAATTTTGCTTTGGCCATCAACTTTGACGGCCAAACTGTTTCTCATGGAATATTTTGATCGTAAAATACCGTCAAAATAATTATGTATCCAATCTAAACAGAAAAATGAAAAACATTTAATTCAATATTCTATAGTATACCCTTTTCTTAGTCATCAAGTTGTACAATTTTTTAAGAATAAAAATGCGTGTCAGATTTAGAAATGTCTAAAGTTTAAAGTGGATAATTTTATCTTTTTCTTTGCTATTTTATAATGTTTAATATTTATTTATTAGATTATTAAATTATTTTTTAATTATAACACCAAATTTATATTTTATATATTAATTATAATTAATGTTCATTCAAACTAAAATATTTTCTATTATTTTTCATTTTATTTTTATATTTAATTATTACTATATTTTTTTTTTCTTTTTATATTATTTAATTATTATATATTTACATTGTCATATATATATATATATATATATATATATATATATATATATATATATATATATATTTCTCATCATTATTTTATCCTTCCATTTTCTTTAAACATCTATATTACTATATTACTTTTCATTCCATTTTCCCATTTTTATTTGGAGTATCCAAAACTTATATATGAATTACTTTACACTTATATATCAGTTAGTTTTTGGTGCAAACACTTTATGAAGGTTCTTATGGGTGTTGGTATTTGGTATGACATCATAAAGGACAAGTACCTATCATCGACCACGATCACAAATTGGTGTAGGTCTCCATCCTTCTCCATGACGTCAGTTTCCAAGATTTGGGGTGGTTTACTGAAATCAATTCACTTGATTACACACTGGATTAGTTGGTTTCTGGGATCTGGCCATCTAGTGGCGGTTGGCATTGATAAAATTATGGGGTTGGAGGACAATTCTTTCCTCTCACCGGAATTGATTACAGTCTTAAATCAAAAGAATATCACAGTTCTCTCTCAGGAATGGAAAAACGAGGAAATATCTAGGCTTTCTCCCCCCTGGTACAGTTATACAGACCTGGACCTCTCTAGCCCACTAGCTATAGAGTGGGATCGCTACATAAAATCCCTTATCATTTCCTGTGTTTCCATAGGAAACGACAACGATAGCCTGATGTGGACAGGAGGGGACCACTCTGGTATATTAACAACAAAAAATGTACACATGGCATATATTTCTACACATGACAACAACACAATTAAAGGGCGGAGGCATGGTATATGGAAATGGGCAATTCAACTAAAAATAAAATTATTTTCATGGCTGGCTATTGAGGGGAAGATAGACACTTGGGAGAATCTTCAGAGGAAAGGATGGAAAGGTCCTAGTCGTTGCACACTCTGCAAATGTTCTACTAAAGACATAAATCATTTATGTATCTCGTGTTATTTCACCCTCTCCACTTGGCAGATATTAAAAACGCATCTACACCTAAAGGATATTTGGAAGGGCTCCACTATAATGGACTGTTATAATAATTGGACAACGGATTAAACAAACATTCCTTTCCTCCCGACTCTCTCCTGTTGGTTTCTATGGTTGGAGAGAAATACTGCTATATTTGAGGACACTCCTCCTTCTGACAGTTGGGTTTTCATTAAAATTTTGGGCACTCTACAGTGGAAGTCAGGTATACAGAAGTCTCCACAAACATGTCAAAGCGACTTTGCATATCGTGAAGGATTCACCATAGCATGTTTTGATGGGGCTGCCAGCGTAGATGGGAATCTTTGTGGCGTAGGGGGTTTTCTAAAATCCCATGGATCCAAGGTTACCAGATGGATTTTGAATTGTGGACATGGTACAAACACAAAAGATGAACTTTTGGCGGTCTAGACATCACTGACTGTAGCACATCACCTCTCATATACCAAACTACATATCCTTGGCGATTCTAAGGTGGTCATAGACTGGCTGAACAAAAGAGGTAGATTACAAGCTTGCGGCATTTAGGGATGGAAGGGTAAAGTTCTGGGCCTATTAAATTTGTTTCAAGATATAAGCTTCCATCATATATACAAGACTTACAACATAAAGGCATACATATTATCAAAGAAAGCCATTATGGAACCGGAAGGCAGGATCACCTTAGACAGTTGGGAAAATGGCATTGAGGGCCATAGAGAACACATCTACATCTCCTAGTATGGCCTTGTGTTAAGGTTCTAGTAGATACTTTTTGTATGATCCTCTTCGTTTTTTTTGATACTTTATCATGGTTTTTGTATATTTTGTGGTCACTTTGGTTGAATTTTTGTGACTCAGGTATAAGTCACTTTGAACTAGTTTTATGATCTTCAAGTTATAAAATTATTATTACTAATATAATGAAGAAATTTTCTTTTTGGAAAAAAAGTTATTTACACTTTAATGATGCTTATTAATTATTTATATATTTATATGTTAATTTTATTGAGAGATAGTAATTTCTCCCTTTTAACTCAAGAATATCTACCATTTGAGAACAACATTGTCGGCCAATGTGAATGACTTGATAGGATCATAATGCACGATTGAATAAAATGGATTATTAATTATTTATATATTTATATGTTAATTTTATTGAGAGATAGTAATTTCTCCCTTTTAACTCAAGAATATCTACCATTTGAGAACAACATTGTCGGCCAATGTGAATGACTTGATAGCATCATAATGCACGATTGAATAAAATGGATCATGGAAATTGTATATACGTTGATTATTCTCTAAACAATTTATATAAATAAAAATTATATGTATATATTTTTAAATAAATTTTTTTAATGGTTTTTTTTATATATTAAAATTTGTGTTGGTTATTATATTATTAATATTAATTGTTATTATAGGCACTTTACAATTCAAAATAAAAACAAAAAATTTCAATTTTTTTTTTTAAATTAAAAATTTAAATATTTTTGTTTATATATTAAAATTTGTACATCAATTTGGTATGTGGCTTGGTCTTGACTTTAAAAACAAATTATTATTATTATATAGTTTGAGTGGGATTAATAGTTAAGAACTTGTGCTTCCTCCTAAGAGGTCACAAGTTGAAATCCAGAGGGGGTAAGGTATGTATACCTCAGTAGACTTTAACATAAATATAATAATTATTATTAGAGGAACTCTACAACTCAATGAGAAAGATGTTCATGTAATAAAATATTAATATAATAAATAATTGGTAATAAAAAATTATATATATAATGAAAATAAGAATAAGAATAAATATAATAATAATTTTAATAAATAATAATAATAATAATAATAATAATAATAATAATAATAACTCGAGATCTATCAAATGCCAAGAGGGATCAAATCTCTACAAGTGCAAACCTTTTTTAGAATGCAAAACTTGAGGAAAGATTAAAATTTGATCCCTTCATACATCCAAAGTTAAGAGGGATGTTAATAATAATAATATAATTTTAAGGTCACAACCAAGCGAGACACCAAATTGGTGTATGAGACCCCCTTGTTTGTAGGGAAAGTGACCCCCTCTCTACAATGATTTGACTGTTAAAGTACACATAGGTATACATATCCTACCACGCTCTGGATTTGAACTTGTGGTCGCTTTGAATTGTGAGGAAATGAAATACACTTCCACACTAATCCTAGCAAAAGAGAAGAAGAATTTAATCAAGAACGTAAATGAAACAAGCAATCACATAGTGCACTGAGATTTTACCCTAGAACCCTTAATCGGGAGAAACCAAAATTCCTTTGAGCATTCTTCTCTATTGTTGTTTTATTCTATCTGAATAAAAGGTTACATGTCTAACTTTGGTCCACACCTAAGACATTATCGACATCATATCTTCTTTCCTATGCAAGAACAACCCTGTAGCCAATTCAACTTATATATACATGACCAACAACCTACGATTTACCATGCTTGATCCTTTACGACCTTACTACAGTACACCTCTTTATAGGATTTATAGTAGGAAAAAACCTAAATATTGGTGCCCAAAAACAATTATAGATATGTGCATATCATTAGCTACAAATCCTGCAAATCCCAACATTCTGTTATGGTTGACTCCAAGTCGAGTTACCAATCGACCTTCATTCAATCTCTAGTCGGTCATCTCGTTCTTGTCCTTCGACTTCTTGTTGGTTGACTTGTCATCAATATCTTCGACTTTGACTTTTCTCGGTCGACTCCCTCGACCTTTGAATTGTTGTTGATCCACCTCAACCTTTGACCGTTAGTCGATCTATCTCGACTCGACTTTCACCGCAAAGAATATAACAACCCAAAATTCTCCCACTAGTTGTTTTCTTTACTGAAACATGAGATTCCTAAACTTTCGTTCACAGACTCGGGGAAATAATGCCCATTGTATCTCTACACCAAGATAACTTCACAAAACTCACTGGCTTGTTCAACGAGTCTGTTATGTTTTCCAACGTGTCTACTTTCTCCAGTAGCACCTTGTGTCTTTCCACCATATCCCTCACGAAATGGTATTCTACATCAATGTGATTATTCTTTGAATGATAAGCAGGGTTCTTTGCCAGAAATAGTGCGCTTTGACTACCGCAACTCACTTTCATAGATCTATGCTCAAACACAATTCCTAAACATAACCTATGAATCCATATTGCTTCTTTTCTTCCATGAGTGGCTGCCATGTATTCAAATTTTGTTGTTGACACAGATTGGACCGTCTGTTGCTTACTCATCTAGCTTATTTCTCCACCGAAAAACTTGAAGACATATCTGTTGGTTGACCTATGTCGATCTAGATCTCTAGCCTAGTTGACGTCGACAAAGACATGTACATCTACTTTACCATTGTCACCTCTAGGTTTTCCTTGGTTGCATGTATCATAGTTCTTCATGCCACACAAACTAATGAATATTTTCTTAACAATGTTGATTAAGGTTGGTTGTCATTGATGTCAACCCTTGAAGAAAGCTTGATAGCACAAAGGTCTGGGTAATGGACCCAAGTTTGTTTGATGACTCATTCTTGTCTTGTCATGGTTGATAATAAGTACAAATGGATGAACTCCAAAGTGGTCCCCTTATGGTGAAAGCCCTCACGGGAAGACGCTTTGCGGATTGAGTTATCCTATAAGTATGGTTAGAGAACCCATGCTTATTTATGGAATAATGAGATGAAGGTCAGTGAATTTGCCAGTGAAACTATCCTAGATTGATAATTCTTGTCATTCCATTTGTGGTGGTATGTGGAATGTCACATAAATCCTCCTGGTTAGAGTTATGGCCTTGAGAAGTTGGAGAACCCAGGTTTGGGTAATGGACCCAAATTTGTTTGATGGATAACTGTATGAGTTTTGATATATTTTTAGGTAATACTATTCTATATGGATATTACATGTCATGCCATTTCTGGTGGTATATGGAACGCCACATAACTCCTCACAGTTTGAGAGTTATGTCTGTACGAAGTTGGAGGACCCTCACATGTCATCTAGAAGTTCCAAAAGGTCAAAGTAGTCAAAGTGGTTTAAGAGATTTTAGAAGGTAAATAACAAAGTGAAGTGATGAGTATACTATAATTCAAAGTGAATAAAAATAAATTATTTAAATAATAAATTTAATTGAGAAATTAGAAGCAGGTTAACCCTAAAATAAAGAAAATGGGCAAAGTGACCTAGAAGATGTTTTTAAGGAAGCTACTTGGAGAGTATAAATAAGAGGCAAGACTTTCTCATTTTATATCACACTTGAGAATATTGAATATATATAGGTTTCTGAGTTAACCAAAGGATATCTAAGCCAAATTTCCGAGGGAAGGTGAAGAAAAAAAGGTTGGAATTCAAGGAAGGATAAATTCTTTTGATGATGCTTTAGGAGGTATGTTATTTACAGGTCATCTCACCATTTTCGCAATAATTTTTTTTTTAGAATGATTCAGACCATGAAATTGCTATTACATTGAGAAAACATATCCAAGTATCTGTGGTAAATAATTCAGCTTCTGGGTCGTTGTCTTTTTGGAGATATGCTCCATGGAAAACAATGTTTGTGGCTAGTCCTGAAACTAGTCTAAAATAGGTGTTTCGAGTAAAAACGTCATAACTTATTCATAACATATCCAAATTCAGTAAGACCAAATGTCTTGGTTATATTACAATATTTAGTATTTTCTATAACAGTTTCATATCAATTCAAAAAATATTCCATGCAAGGCTTGTTCTACAAGGTCTCTCTCTAGAATAAGCCAGAATTTAGCAAGGTATGCCATTTTTTCTATAACTCCCTTTCTGAGAGGATCCAAGTAGTGACACCTGGAGGAATTGCATAAAACACACTGAATAACATTTTCTATCAGTTTCATATCTTCATTCATTACAGGTACACAATTATGATTATTTCAAGTTAGGGTTGTTGACTAATCCAAAACTAGTCATGTGAGACTAAAGAAAAGTTTGATGAAAATGCTAGTCTTTTGTTGTTAAAGTTAAGGAAGGTTTGCAGGTATGTGATCATATACACTAGGTCTATTATAGAGTTACAAATCATATTTGGATGATGAAATTGATGAGGGCTTTTGGTTAAGGTACATGTTGGGTACATGGTTGAGACAAGCAATTGATGAGTTGGCACATACATGAGGTGTATAGTTGATGATGTTGATACATATTGATGAGTCATAGTTGATGAGTAGTTGACACACAATTGGTACATATTTGGTACATGGTTGGTTGCACTTGTTTATGGTACAGGTTGATTTCAGGTTATTTGGTACAGGTTGGTGCATGGTTGATGCACTTATTTTTGGTACAGGTTGGTGCATGGTTGATGCACTTGTTTATGGTACAGGTTGATTACAGGTTGAGGTACATGTTGATGTTGGTTGATTCATGGTTCAAGTTTATTGGTACATGTTTAAAGCGGTATATCTCACAATGATAGTGTGACAATGGTTCCATCATTCTACTTCTACTTCAGGGAAGTTGGACGAGGCAAGGACAAGTATTTGTAGCCACCTTCCAGTTGTAGATGGAGAACATAGGGGGCTGTAGCCTCCTTCTGGTTGTATCCAAATAATTGGGGAGTTGGAGCTACCCTCAGGATGTAACCTGGGAAACTAGGGGGTCGGAGCCTCCTTCCACTTGCAGCTAGAAAAAAAGGAAGTTGGTGCTTCCAATGAATGTAATTCTTCAAGACATATAAGAAAAATAATTTTGTGGTTTTCTCCCGCTTTGGGTTTCCACCAAAAAAAATGGTGTACTATGTATGTGTATGATTGTTCATTTGTTCATTGCTTATTTACTCTTCAGTTATTGGATGATAATGCTACAATGATATAACACTTGGATTATTTGGTTAGAAAGGATTAAATTTCTCTATTACTGATTCACCCCCCCTCTCAGTAATCCAACAATTGGTATTAGAGCCAGTTCCTTAAGGAAACTGTTTAGCCACTAGAAGGAGATCATGGATTATTTTGAGAATGGAGTACCCATGTTTAATGGTGAGAATGGTTTTAAGTATGAGATGTGGAGCATAAGGACGAAAGTATTTTTACAAGCATATGGACATTATATTTGGCTATCAGTTTATACAGGATATGATAGTTCAAAAAGGGAAAATATTGCAACCAAGAAGGAATTGAGGAAGAATAACAAAATAGCAATGGATTTCATCTGGGAAGGATTACCTAATTCGGTAAGAGAAAAGGTTGGTAAATGTTCATCAATAAAAGAACTTTGGGATAAGTTATATGACATATATTCTTCACCCATCATAGATTCAAAAAATGTCAAAGAAGATGCAGATACAAATCAAGAAGAATTGTGTTCACCATGTCAAGAAAATTCAAAAGATGAAGAGTACATAATCACCAGAGGTATGTTGTTTTGTGTTAATTTTGAAAAATGTGGACATCTTGAAATAGAATGCCATGAAGGAAATGAGACAGAAAAAATAATTGAAAAGGAAGACAATTATGAAGAAGAATTGATTAGTGCTTTAGATGAACTGAGAGAAGAAAGCAATTCACTCAAGAAAGAATTGATGAAACAAAAGGAAAGTATTCATATTTTTGAAGAATCCCAATAGGTCATCGAGAACTTAAGAACTCAGCTAGAAGAAGCTAGAAATATTGAAGAAAATCTTGAATATCAAAAGAAGTGTTTGGAAACCAATATAGCAGCAGAGAAGGAATAAGCATAAATGAGGGAGAAGATATTGACAAATCAGCTTAAGGAAATAAATAACGATCTAAACCAGCTTGAGGCAGAGTTTGGTCAAGAAGAAAAAGGACTTGAAGAAGAAATAATCACATTAAAAATTCATCTTGAAGAAGCGAAAAGAATAGAAGAAGTCATGAAGTCTCAGATAATGAAGAAAGAAGAAGAGGTTGAGAATCTTGTAGAAGAAGTTGTCACATTGAGAAGTAAAATCGTCAAGTTCAACAAGAACATTGAAGAGACATAAACATCCACATCATTTATAGAGAATGAAGATAAGCACTCTAGGTTGCTAGAAAAGAAGAATGAAGTAAATAGAAAGAGTTATGCAAAAGTACTCAAAGGAAGGAATCATGGTCAACCATAATCTAAGAAAACTATTGAACATACATCTTCAAGAAGACCATCCATGTTCAAGCCACAAAGAAGCTTCAATCATGATCATGACCAGTCAAGAAAAAAAATCAGAAGGAATACGCCACAAAGAATATCATTAACTCCCAGGTATGAAAATTTATTTTATGGTCATTGTTTTTGTTGTACTAACTTTGGACATAAGGTTGCAGATTGCAGGGATTATAAAAGAAGTGTTCTAGAAAGAAGTGTCTATGTGGCCAGATGTAACATTGAGTGTTACAAATTTCATAACTATGGACACATAGCCAATGATTGTAGAAGCATGATCGATTCTTCCATGAAAGAGAATACTAATATTAGATATAAGAAAGAATGGATAAGAAAATAGGAAGAACAGGTGAATAAAGACCAGGTACCAGAGATCACAAGATTGGCAATAAAACGGGAAAGAAAATTCTACAGAGAAAAAGAAAGATGTCAGATACATAAAGGTTTGGAAAATAACTGAAAGAAAGGAAGGGCAAGTAAATAAGGAACAGGTTCAGGAGATTGTACTTTCAGGCATTGTAGTGAAAGATGAATCCACAGACAGAAAGAAAGAAGTCAGAGCTTAGAGAGATAATGAATCTACCAATGAAGATGATGATGAAGCTACCAATGAAGATGATGATGAATACACATCATAGAAGGAATTGTTCCAAGCCATCTGGCTTAGAGACTCCCAAGTAATATGAATATTAGACAGGGGGATTCTATGCGATATCTGTGACAAACCAAAGAACCATCCTTTGAGTAGCTTGCAGAGTTTGAGAAGACAAATTTAGAGCAATGAGTTAGCAAAAGTATAGTTTCATAGATTAATCAAGACTTCATGATATTATAATGATAAATGGATTAACATTATGGACAGTTGCGCAAGTAGAGTCTTGGATAGTATGGAAAGATATGGATTCTTAGGAACACTTAGTAGGTTTGGATAGATATATGATAGTGGATGAGAGAGTGGTTCAGAGACAAAGGAACATTATCGTAATGGATGATAATTACACAAGAAATGGCTCAAACAATTCTAATGGATTACAAATTGATAGATATTTTTTGGACATAGGAAGTGCATACATCAGTTCACATTCAAAACATAGTAATGCTTAGAAACAACACTGACAAAACTCCTTACGAGCTATGGAAAGGAAGACCAAAAAATGTGAAGCACTTTAGAGTTTTTGGAAGCAAATGCTACATCAAAAGAGAAGATGGCTGAATGAGAAAGTTTGACTCTCATGTGGACAAAGGAGTGCTTTTTAGTTACTCAAGTACAAGGAAAGAATACAAGTGTTACAATATGAGATTGAACAAAATTTTGGAAAGCATCAACGTAAAAATTAATGAAATAGACAGACCAGAATCAAAGGAAGAAGAAAATGAATCAATGGAACAACCTTCCGAAAAAGAAGCAAAATATGAAAAGGAAGTAGAAGAGGAATATGAAGAGAATCCGATAGAAATATAAGAGAAAGTTCAACAAGTGTCTCCAAAGACACCCAATAAATTAGTATAGAAGAATCGTCCTTCATATCAGATTATCGGAAACAAAGATGTAGGAGTTGAGACTAGAAGAAGAATCTGTTCACTAGAACAAACACACCTACCACTCTTATCTACAATTGAACCAAACTGTTTTAAAGAATCCAACAAGGATGGATTTTGGAATAAGGCCATGGATGAAGAATTGGATCAAATAGAGAAAAATGACACTTGGTAATTGGTTCCAAGACCAAATAATAAGAATGTGATCGACACAAAATGAGTTTTCAGGAATAAATTAAATGAAGATGGACAAGTTACAAGGAACATAGCTAGATTGGTATGTAAAGGATATGCATAGATTGAAGGAATCGACTTTGAAGAGACATTTTCCCCAGTTACCAGAATGGAAGCAATCCATTTTATTTTAGCCTATGCATGCTCCAAAAATGTTAAAGTATATCAGATGGATGTAAAATCATCTTTTCTAAATGGGGAACTTGAAGAAGAAGTCTACATTGAACAACCAGAAGAATTTCAGTTGTCAGAGAACACAAATTATGTGTGTAAATTAAAGAAGGCCTTGTATGATCTAAAAAAGGCCCCTAGAGCATGGTATTCCAGACCGGATAAGTATCTGCAATAGGCAGGGTTCAGAAAAGGAAGTGCATACATAAACCTCTACATCAAGGTAAGTCAAGGTAATATTTTATTAATTAAAGTTTATGTTGATGATATTATTTTTGGTACTAATGATGACAGGTTAAGCTAGAAATTTGCAAAAGATATGAAGAATGAATTTGAAATGTCGTTACTTGGAGAACTATCCTTCTTTTTGGGACTTCAGATACATCAAAGCAATCAATGAATTTTTATTTCTAAAACCAATTATATCAGATAAATGCTAAAGAGGTTCGGAATGGAAGATCGCAAATCAGTTATCACTCCCATGCAAACCAGTTGCAAGTTGAGAAAAGATGATGATTCAAAGTCTATAGATCAAAGGAAATACCGATCAATGATTGGCATCCTACTATATGTGAAATCAGCTAGACTAGATGTAATGCAAGCAGTTGGACAAGTGGCATGATTTCAAGCAGCACCAAAGGAGTCACATGTGTTAGCAGTGAAGAGGATCTTCAGATGTCTCAAAGCAACATAAGAGTTTGGATTATGGTATCCAAAAGGAAAGGATATATCACTTATTTCCTACACAGATGCAGATTGGGCAAGTTTTATTGATGACCGACGAAGCACCAGTGGAGCAACGTTCTACTTGGGTGAGTGTTTAGTATCATGGCTAAGCAAGAAACAATTATCAATATCTTTATCCACAACCGAGGCAGAGTATATTGCAACAGTGTCATGTTGTACAAAGGTTTTTTGGATGAAATAAAATCTGACAGATATACAGGTTGAGTATGATGAGCCCGTTCCAATCTATTGTGATAATACAAGCACCATTAGTATCTTGAAGAACCTGGTGATGCACTCCAAGATGAAACACATTCCAATCAAGTATCACTTTCTACAGGAGCAGTTTGCAGAAAAGAACATCAGAGTTGAGTATGTGGGCACAAAAGAACAAGTGGTAGACATCTTTACAAAACCACTTCCACGAGAAGCCTTTGAATATCTTCGCCAGAGACTTGTAGTTATTTCTACTCCAAAATGAATTATTTTTTGAATTCTTATCTTATATGTCTTAGATGTACATGAGGAATCACCATAAGAGGATAGTTCAGTCAGGGGGAGCAGCCCCAGATGGAAATATACCTTTTCCATTGATGACAAAGAGGGAGAGATTTATCATATGCAGAGGACAGAGGCATGGTTCTAGGGGGAGAATATTTATGAGATACAGAGGACAAAGGCATGGTTCCAAGGGGAGCATGAGTGATATGATTTTTGTATTGCATCAGAGTGTTTCCATCAATGACAAAGGGGGAGATTGTTGATTAAGGTTGGTTGTCATTGATGTCAACCCTTGAATAAATATCGTTAGCACCAAGGTCTGGGTAATGTAATCAATTTTTTTTGATGACTCATTATTGTCTTATCATGGTTGATAATAAGAACAAATGGATGAACTCCAAAGTGGTCCCCTTATGGTGAAATCTCTCACGGGAAGTCTCTTTGCAGATTGAGTTATTCTATAAGTATGGTTAGAGAACCCATGCTTATTTGTGGAATACTGAGATGAAGGTTTCCGGCGTTATGTGGAATGCCACATAACTCCTCACGGTTAGAGAGTTATGGCCATGAGAAGTTGGAGAACCCAAGTTTGGGTAATGGACCCAAATTTGTTTGATGGATAACGATATGATTTTTGATAAATTTTTAGGTAATACTATTCTATATGGATAGTAAATTTCATGCCATTTATGGTGGTATGTGGAATGTCACATAACTCCTCACAGTTTGAGAGTTATGACCGTACAAAGTTGGAGGACCCTCACATGTCATCTAGAAGCCCCAAAAGGTCAATGTAGTCAAAGTGGTTTAAGATATTTTAGAAGGTAAATAATAAAGTGATGGGATGAGTTTACTATAATTCAAAGTGAATACAAAATAAATTATTTAAATAATAAATTTAATGGATAAATTAGAAATGGGTTAACCCTAAAATAAGGAAAGTGGACAAAGTGACCTAGAAGATGTTTTTAAGAAAGCTACTTGGAGAGTATAAATAAGATGCAAGGCTCTCTCACTTTATATCACACTTGAGAATATTGAATATCTATAGGTGTCTGAGGTAACCAAAGGATATCTAAGCCGAATTTATGACGGAAGGTGAAGAAAAGAAGGCCGAAATTCAAGGAAGGATAAATGCTTTTGATGATGCTTTCTAAGGTATGTTATTTACAGGTCATCTCACCATTTTCACAATAACTTTTTCTTTAGAATGATTCAGACCATGAAATTGATATTACTTTGAGAAAACATAGCCAAGTATTTGTGGTAAAAAATTCATCTTGTGGTTCGTTGTATTTTTGGAGTTACACTCCGTGGAAAATAGGGTTTCTGGCTAGTCTTGAAACTAGTCTAAAACAGGTGTTTCAGGTAAAAATGTCATAACTTTTTCATAAAAGATCCAAATTCAGTAAGAAAAAATATTTTGGTTAGAGTACAGTATATAGTATGATTTGTAATAGTTTCAGATCAATTCAATAAATATTCCATGTGGGGCACATTCTATAATGTCGCTCTCTAGAATAAGCCAGAATTCAACAAGGTATGCCATTTTTTCTATAAATCCTTTTCTGAGAGGTTCCATGTATTGAAACCTAGAGGAATTGCATAAAACACACTAAATAAAATTGTATATATGTTTCATATCTTTATTCATTACAGGTACAAAGTTATGATTATTTCAAGTTAGGGTTGTTGACTAATCCAAAACTAGTCATGTGAGATTAAAGAAAAGTTTGATGAAAATGCTAGTCTTTTGTTGTTAAAGTTAAGGAAGGTTTGTAGGTATGTGATTATATACACTAGTTCTATTATAGAGTTACAAATCATATTTGGATGATGAAATTGATGAGGGATTTTGGTTAAGGTACATGTTCGGTACATGGTTGAGACAAGCAGTTGATGAGTTGACACACACATGAGGTGTATAGTTGATGATGTTGGTACATATTGATGAGTCGTAGTTGATGAGTAGTTGACACATGATTGGTAAATATTTGGTACATGGTTGGTTACACGTGTTTATGGTACAGGTTGATTACAGGTTGTTTCATGATCGATGCACTTGTTTTTTGTACAGGTTGGTGCATGGTTGATGCACTTGTTTATGGTACATGTTGATTACAGGTCGAGGTACAGGTTTATGTTGGTTGATGTGTGGTTTAGGTTTACAATAATATATCTCATAGTGATAGTGTGATAGTGGTTCCATCATTCTACTTCTACTTTAGGGCGGTTGGACGGGGCAAGGACAGGTGGTTGTAGCCACCTTCCGGTTGTAGCCAGAGAACATAGGGTGTTGTAACTTCCTTCTGGTTGTAGCCAGAGAATTGGGGAGTTGGAGATTCCCTCAGGTTGTAGCCTAAGAAACTAGGGGATTGGAGCGTCCTTCTAGTTGCAGTTGGAAAACAAAGGAAGTTGGTGCTTCCAATGAATGTAATTCTTCAAGACATATAAGAAAAAGAATTATGTGGTTTTCTCCTGCTTTGGGTTTCCGCATAAAACAATTGTGTAATGTGTATGTGTATGATTGTTCATTTGTTCATTTCTTATTTACTCTGCAGTTATTGGATGATAATGCTACATTGATATAACACTTGGATTATATGGTTAAAAAGAATTAAATTTCTCTACTACTGATTCACCCCCCCTCGCAGTAATCCAACAAACAATTGTCTAGTGCTCCTTTCCATGTGTCGACATGTATCTTCTCAATACTCCCACTAAATGGGAAATGTCTGGTCGAGTGCAGACCATAACATACATTAGACTACCAACAACAATTTCATAGGGAACATGTGTCATGTCCTTTATTTCTTCTTGTGTCTTTGGAAACCATTCAACAAAATGCCTAGCTCCCACAGGAATTGCCACCTTCACTGGATTGCAATTTTGTATATTGAACCGTTTCAGAACTGTTTCAATGTATTTCATTCGATTCAACCAAATCTTTCTAGAGGCTCTATCTCTCTTAATATCCATTCCCATAATGAAGTTAAATGCATCGAGATCCTTCATGTTGAACTTGGAGGATATATTCTTCTTCACCTCCTTTATTGCATCCATGTTGTTTCCAATCATAAACATGTCATCGACATACAAGGCTACATATATGAAATGTCCAACTTGTTCCTTGGAATATATGTAGTGATCATCTTTGCTTCTCACAAATCCCAAACTAAGGATGTAAGTGTCAAAATTCTGGTACCACATCCTTGATGATTTCTTTATACCATAAAGGGATCTTTTGAGTTTGCACACCAACTCTTTCTTTCCCTTTATTACAAATCCTTAAGGTTGTTTCATGTAGATTTCTTCCTCCAGGTCCCTATCTAGGAATGTTGTCTTCACATCCATTTTTTCTATCTCTAGTTTGAATGTTGTAGCTAGAGACATTAGTACTCTAATGGAAGTTATTTTTGCAACAGGGGAAAAAATATCACCGATCTAGACTCCCTCGACTTGGGAATAACCTTTCGCTACTAGTCGAGATTTGAACTTCTTGACTTGTCCTAGAGAATTCATCTTCTTCTTGAACACCCACTTGCTACCAACTGGCTTTCTTCCACTAGGTAGCTTGACTAAATCCCATGTCTCATTTTTGTACAAGGATTTCGTCTCTTCGACCATGGTGTCCTTCCATAGTTTACCCTCTACCGAGTCGACTACTTCACTGACCGAATTGGGCTCAATGGAATTTATCACAAATGAAGAACTAAAATCGGGCGAACTATAACTCTCAATTGGGTTTCTTATTCTTTCTTACCTCCTTACCATTGGAGTCAGAGGCTCCACCTCTTCCTCCGATTCAGTCGACTCATCCGAATCATCTTCTTTGTTCCTCAGTTCAAACCTCACTGTATCAGTATTATTCTCGTTTTGAACAACTTCCTCAGAATCAGACTTACCTCCAACTTATCTAAAGACCACATCTCGATTCTAAACTATTCTCCTTGATGCATAATATCAGAGCTTATATCCTTTCATCCCCTCTTTATATCCGATGAAAATACATTTGATTGCCTTCTTTTCCAACTTGCTCCTCTTTTTCTTGGGAACATGCACAAATGCATCACAACCAAATACTTTGAGATGTTCCATAGAAGGATTCATACCAGACCATACCTCATTTGGAGTCATGTTGACTAGAACCGACGAAGGAGACATATTCCCCAGATATATTGCAGTGTTGAATGCCTCCACCCAGAATTCTTGTGCGATCACAACACCATTGAGCATGATCCTTACCTTATCCATCAACGTTTTGTTCATTTTCTCAACAACTCCATTTTGTTGTGGGGTATATGGTGTGGTATTTTGGCATGCTATGCCACACTTCTTACATAACTGATCAAATTATTTTCCACAGAGTTCACCAACATTATCGGTTCTCAGCACTTCAATCCTCTTCTCTATCTGGTTTTCCACAAAATATTTAAATTCCTTAAATCTCTCAAAAAACTATGATTTCTTCCTTAGGAAATATATCCATGTCTTCCTATAGAAATAATCTATTAAGGATACATAATAAAAGGATACACCAAGTGAAGGCATTGTAGCTAGGCCAAACACATCACTATGCACCAGTTCTAGAATCTCATGTTCCCTTGTTGCTTCAGATGGGAACCTCACCCAAATTTGTTTTCCATATATGCAATGTTCACAAAAGTTGATTTCTAAGCCACATTTAGGAAAACCTTCGACCATACGTTTTCTTTCCATAGCTCGAAGTCCTTTTTCTCCAATTTGTCCCATCCTCTCATGCCATAACCTGGTCGGGTCGATTTCATCATGTCTTATCGAGTTGGTTTAAACTGACTTAGCTCAAGTTGGATTGATTTGTTTCGACATCGAGTTAGGTCGATTTGTAGTTGATTCAATTTCAAGAAAAATGATTTTTTTGTATCTAGTCGATTCCATATTCCCTAACAATTTGTATAGGGTAGCAATCTTAACTCATTTAATTAAGACCATCACACCTCTGACCATATTACATGAATCCTTCTTAAACAGAGTATGCACACATGCATCACACATCTTGCTAACAGATATCAGGTTTCTTGTCAAACCTGGAATGTGTAGCACACCTAGAAGAGTTATTTTCCTCCCATCCTGCAGTGTCATTTAGAGTCTTTCCCATTCAACAATTTTGGTTGTCGATTCATCCCCCAAGAACACATCACCCCCATCATATATTTCATACTCACATAACCATTATTTATTTGGTGTCATATTATAGGATTCTCCTGATTCGATCAACCAAACATATTGATCCGACTGTGTACTAGTCGATGCCAGATACACATCACCTCCCTTGTCTGAGGTTGTCTTTCTCCCAGTCGACTACTTCTCGTCAGATCTAGCACTAACTTATGTTTCCTTCATCATACAATCCTTTTTATAATTCCCAACTTTACCACATTTCCATCATCTTTGCGTCAATTGAACTGGGGATTTATATCTATCCTTCGACCTGAAATTTCTACCGAAGAATCTACCTTTATCTATTTCTACTAGTTGACCTATCACTACTAGAGCATATTTATTCGATCCTTCCATGTTATTCCTTATCATTTTTTCAGACAATATAGAAGCAACAACGTCCTCTAGCGCTACTGTGGTTGTATTACTCCCAATAGCCATGACTAAGCTGTCCCAAGATTTTGGAAAAGAACATAATAGGATGATACATTTCTCCTCATCAGTGATCATAATATCCACAGATGATAACTAGCTTGACACAGTATTAAACACATTTAAATTCTCAGTCACTAAACAGTCATCATTCGTCCTCAGAAGGTACAGTTTATTTTTGAGAAACAACTTATTTAATAGAGATTTCGACTGGTATAAGCTTTCGAGTTGGTCCCTCAGTTTCTTAGTTGAATATTCACCTGATACATTCAACAACACCAAATCTGCAAGACAAATCCAAATCGTACTTCTTGCTCTTCTTTTGATCCCATTATTCCATTGAAATGCTTAATGTTGGCTAATTATCTAGATAGACCACGATCCATTGTTCTCAATCCACAAGAAGATCTTTCATTTTAAGCTTCCAAAGGTCAAAATGTTGGCCATTGAATTTTTCTATCTCTATTCTGGAACTGCTCACCATTATTTACCATGATATTTAACACAATTTATGACTTATGACTCTTATTGTACCTAGGGTTTAGTTCTCAGATTAAAGATTGGAAAATCAAGATCTGATATACTTTCCAAATCATAACACCTCTTTGATAACTCACTTGTTAAGGATAACCCAATCTTTGATACCATATGTCAGGAAATGAAAGACACTTCCACACTAATCCTAGAAAAAAAAAAGAATAATTTAATCAAGAATGTAAATGAAACAAGCATTCACACAGTACACCGATATTTTACATTGAAACCCTTAACTGGGAGAAACCAACATTCTTTTGAGCATTCTGCTCTCTTGTTGTCTTATTCTATCTCAATAAAAGGTTAGATGTCTAACCTTGGTCCACACCTAAGACAAAATTGACATCATACCCTCTTTCCTCTACAAGAACAACCTTGTATCCAATTCATATTACATATACATGACCGCCAACCTACGATTTACCATGCATTAGCATATTTTTCATTATCCTTTACGACCTTACAACATGCCTCTTTATAGGCTTTACAATAGGAAAATCCCTAAAGATTGGTGCCCAAAAATGGTTACAGATCTGTGCATATCATTGGCTACAAATCCTACAAATACCAGGATTCTATTACAATCGACTGCAAGTTGGGTTATCAGTCGACTACTAGTCAACCTTCATTCAATCTCTAGTCAGTTGTCTCATGTCCTCACTTCGACCTCTTTTTGGTTGACTTGTTGTCGATATATTCAACTTCGAATTTGCTCGATCGTCTCACTCGACCTTTTTTTGGTTGATTTTCTATCGATCCACCTCGACCTTCGACCATCAATTAATCTACCTCGACTCACCTTTCACTGCAAAGAATATAACAACCCAACATGAATTCATCTTAACTCGAAATCTAACAAATATTTAAAAACTCAAATTTATTAAAATGTAATTTTTCAATTATTTAAAATAAATTTAGGTTAAATATAATCTCACTCAATTCCATAAATTGATAAATGTAACAACATATTTATCATATTAATTTGTAAATAAATCTCACTATTTTTTTTGGTAAGTTAGAATTTATATTAGAACATACTAAACAGTAAGAGTTACAACTATCATGCTATCCCAGGTGGTTGTGGCAAATTTTCCCTGATGGGAAACCAAAGCATCCACGTGGCCATTAAAGTTCACAGCAGCCATGCAAAATTTGAAAAAATGCAATAAACCTGAATTAAACAAAACTAGATCTAGAATGCCATGCAGGGAGATTCTACTTCCTGCTAGACTATCCATGCCAAAACACAAAAACTGAAATGAGCTAAAATTGCAAATTCCTAGAACTGAAATGCTCCACAGGTCGAAGATCTTGTGCGATAAACTATCTGGATGCATAAAAATAATGGAAACATGAGCAAGAAGAGGCTATCCTGAGCTGGGGTCAAGCCTCTGCTTGTTCCTTTGGTCTTGTGTGGTGTCCCTGCTTAGCGCACCTATGTTTGAAATAGCTTGCCTAAGATCTTGTAGAGGATTCATCAGGCTTTCCTCATGATGAGTTAGTTCTTATTCTCTGTGGTGCATTGTAGTGATGGTTCCCTTGAACTCCTCAATTTATTTCTTTATGGCATCCAAAGAATCCATAATAGCTTCCTTCCCAACGCAACGGGTGCAAATAGGAGAGGGTAGAGGTGAAGGAGGTAAATAAGAGGAAGATTTGGGGGAGTCGGGAGAGGGTAGGGGAGAGGAAAAAGAAGAGAAAGGGACGGATGGAGTGAGGGGAGAGGAGGGTAGAGG
>ML784235.1:211421-224187 GCA_009831015.1 Picea engelmannii | reverse complement strand
AATTTTTTATTCTACTTATTTTTCATTATTTACTATCATTTCATTTTTTTTTAAAGATCTTTATTATTTATTATCTTTTATTCCATTTTTTTATTTTTATTTGCATTATAAAAAACTTATATATTACTTTATGGGTTAATAATATTTATTAATTATTTATGTATTAAATTGTTAATTTTCCCTTTAACTAAAGAATCTCTACCACTTACAAGAGCATTATCAACCAATGTGAATGACTTGCTAGGATCATAATGCAGGATTGAACGAAGTAGAAATTATAAAGGTTTTTTTAATAGAATTTTTGTGTTCATTATATTTCTAAAAATTTTATATAAATAAAAATTTAATATTTTTGTTTAGATATTAAATGTTTTTATTAATTATTATATAATGTTCCCATCTAATATAAATATATATTCATTTTAATTTTAAATTTATCAAATATTTAAAAATTTAAATTTATTAAAATAAAAGTTTTTTAATTACCTAAAATAAATTTAGGTTTATTATAAATCCACTCAACTCTATATAATTTAGGTTAATTATAAGTTCACTCAACTCTATATAATTGATAAATGTAATAACATATTTATCCTATTAATTTGTAAATAATTCTCACTACTACTAAACAATATACATTATTTTATATTTAATTTAATTTTACATTTATATTATAATTTTTAACTTAAGTATTATTATTCTTTATACATTTTTTTCTACAAACCAATATGGATAGGTACAGGGAGATGTTGTCAGGTAACAATAACGATAACAAAAATGTATTAAGGAAAAATGATACAACTTTCTGGTCGAGTACATTGAAGCCAGGGAGAAGGGGAACAGCCTGAGGAACTGCATTGTAGAGAAAGGGGTTCATTTCTTTCGGTTGTGCAGGGATGAGAGGGAAGGAGATCTTGTTGGTTGGAATTGTTGCCAGAAATATAAATTCTGAACATCATCATACATGTTTTGGGTCAGAATGCCTATGCATACATGTTTTAGGCTAGAGTGCCTATGTATATAAGATTGGGTTGGATTTCTTGTGTGAATTAAGGCCAGATCGGCCTAAAATTGTAATGTTAATAAATGGTGTTGTGCACTGCGGATAGTGCCAAAATAAGGGGAGGGGGATGTAACATCCTAGTTCTAACCCTTATAAACTATAATGTATTATGTAAATATGACTTAGGATGGTGAGCCGATAAAGTTGAAAAGGGGCCAGAGTTACTAGGAAATGTAACACTTCCTATACATTAATAAAATAAATCGCTGACTACAAGACCGACAAGGACAAAAGAGATAGGGAGCTATGATTCCATGGGAGAGGGGGTTTGAGGGGCTAAGTCTTGATATTATTTTTTTTTTTACCCATAATTGATTTTATGGAGAAGAGGGGGTTACATAAGCTTCTTGGGAGGGAGGCCATGTCGCTCTTTTCTTCATGTAATTATTTAAACATCCCTTGGGGGTTGTTTTGGGGTTGTTCTTCCCTTGGTTCATCATCTTCTCACTAGTTCACTTGTTCTTATTCCTCTTCACTCACTACTGCTAGTTCGTATGCTCTTGGGCTGAGCATGGAAATGAATGGAAGGAAGAGGAGAGACATCATTGAATAGTTGTAATGATTTATTGATCATTCCCAGAGGGAATGGATGCCTTTATGCATGAACTTGATGGCAGTTTAGATGGAACTGTCCACACCTAAGAGTCCTTGGAATTTCTAGTAGGGAGATTTCCTGACCAGTAGCATTGGAGCCCTGGAGAGAAATAAAACAACCTTAGGGACTGCATGATAGAGAAAGATGTTCATTTCTTGGGGTTGTGCAGGCTGAGGGGGGAAGAGAGATAGAAATTAGGATTTCTGTGAGGTTGGGAAACCTGAGAGCTACTTAGCCAACTAATGTGTATTTAGACTTGGCCTAGGACTCGTCCTTTCGGATTCATAGCCCTGTCTTGGGGGTGACTTGTTATTGAGAGTAAATGAACAACAATGTTTATGGTTGGGAGGAACATCCTTGGTCTGTAGCCAGTTGGTGAACATTTACTTGCAAAGATAAGTGTTATCCATTTTTTTTGTTTAATGTATTCCATTGTGTATTTAGTTATCTTTGAGATATGTATTCTAATGTGCATGCTTGCTGGATAATGTTGTTCATGTCTGATGGTTATTTGTTGTGCATGGCATGTTGTTTATCTCTTTTATTCTGTGACATGGATCTTGTCTTATGCATGTGGTGTGCATGCTTCTAACATTGTTGAGAAGTCATTTGTTTTTGAATTAGAGATCAGAGAACTGATTCTTTAGACTGTAACGTGCTTAGCCTACGGATGGTTGGGTGTGTTGCAACCTATTTAAGTGGTGTAACCCAGCCTCTGGGTGGTCGGGTATGCTACAATTGGTATCAGAGAGAGTTCTTTCAACAGAGTCCAACAACTAGAAGGTAGATCTTGAAGATGGATCAACAAGAGGGAATGTCTAACAAAAAAGTACCATTGTTCAATGAAGATGGCTATGCTCTATGGAAAATAAGAATGGAAATCTTAATGTTGGCTCTTGGTTTTGATATCTGGAAATCTGTTGTATATGGTTACACTGCACCAACTACTCCATCCACAAATGTTGTAGGAATGAAACTATGTAATGACAACTCAAGAACAATTATTGCAATTCTAGGAGGGTTGAAAAATTCTATATGTGTGAAGGTTATTCATTGTAAGTCATCAAAAGAAATGTGCGACAAATTGGAGATTGTATATGATGGAGATGGAAAAGTCAGGGAATCCAAACTATAGACCTATAGTACTCAGTTTGAAAATCTGAAAATGAAAGAAGAAGAGAATGTTGCTCAATACTTTCATAGGGTAGATGAAGTGGTTAATTCAATTAGAGTATAAGAAGAAGAACTTACAGATAAACCTATTGTGAAAAATATCCTAAGGTCATTACCTATGTGATATGATCCAAAGATTTCTATAATTGAAGATAGGGTAGATCTTGAAAAACTCACAGTTGATCAACTTCATGGAATTTTAACAGCATATGAGATGAGAACAGGGATCGAAAAACCATCAAAAGATGAAACACAATTTAAGGCATCTAAAGCAAATAAAAAACATGAACATATGTCTCATGAAGATTAGTCAGAAATATCATATGTAGAAGAGGCCAACTTTATAAAGAAACTCCAAAAAGGATTTGGAAAATATAAAGGAAAGTTACCTTTCAAATGTTTCAACTGTGGAAGAATTGGAAACTTTGCTAACAAACGTCCCTATCCCAAGCAGGAGGAGAATGATGAAGAAGCCCAAAACCATAGAAACCAATACAGGAAGAAATTTTGTAAGAAAAAGAAAAAGTTCTACTCCAAAGAAGACATCATCTCTTTAGACATGAGTGAAGATGAAGATTCATAGCTTCTATTTATGGGAATTAACACTCAAAATAACGACGTAGATGATGAATAAAACTCTAAATTTTAAGGAGAAGTAGACCTAGAAGCATACTTGATTAGTTCTCTGGAGGAACTAAGAAAGTGTAAAAAGAAGAACAAGTTACTCAGGGAACAACTCCAAGAATTTGAAGAATCACATCAATCAAGAGAAATAGATGCATCAATAACCATCAAAGAATCATAACAAATCATCTGTGATTTGAATTCCGAACTCATATAAGCTAAAAGAATTGAAGAAGTCATTTCAAAACAACTTAGTGATAAAAAATAAGTATGTGAGAAACTAGAAGTTGAGATTAAGATGCTAAAAAGTGAACTTAAGAAAGAAAATAAGATATCAAAATTTGAAAATAGTTCAAAATCCTTGGATGAAATTCTCAGTAGTCAGAGGTCACCAAACAACAAGACTAGTTTGGGATACACCCAAGACTCAACCACTACATCACAAGGATCATCCAAAAGGCCAATCAATTACGTAGATGCTATAAAAATATCCTTAAGAAGAGAAGATAATAGTGCAAAGATGATACCATTAAAAACTGTTCCACATAAACATAAATCAACACTCCCTACTAGAGTAAAAGATAACAAGAAAATAAAAATCACCAGAAGAAATCCCCCTAATAAATATCTATTTTTTGGATACTGTTACTCTTGCAATAATTTTGGACATAAGGCAGTACACTGCAAAGCTTATGGGCAATACAATCGTATAAATGTCCAAAGAAATAAGAAAAATAAGTATAATACAGAGAAGAGAAACTATAACTCATTTTCTCCTTTGCAAAACTTCAATATTGAATCCCGAAAATGAAACAACTATGGCCATAAAACCAGATAATGTAGATTACCAATGCAATATTGGAAGATATGAAACCCTAATAAACAAAATAAATCAGAAGATATGGAAAAGAAAATATGAATTACAAAGTAATAAAAAGGATGCACCTAAAGTTGATGAAGTTAATAGTATAATAATGGTGGGTAAAGACTCTAATAAGAAATATAAAAATAAATCTTTTGCATATAAAGTGAATCAAGGT
This sequence comes from Picea engelmannii, assembly GCA_009831015.1. Lineage (NCBI taxonomy): Eukaryota > Viridiplantae > Streptophyta > Pinopsida > Pinales > Pinaceae > Picea > Picea engelmannii. The sequence goes on along the minus strand of ML784235.1, from coordinate 219,692 downwards.
CAAGAAAGGAGGGTTCCTAAAGAAGAATATGACACAATTGTAGTTCTTGATGATGTCCTACAAATCAATAGTCCACTACCCAATAAGAGAGAAATAGAAAAAGGGAAATCTAAAGAAGAAGATGAAGAAGTTTTTGTTACACAAAATAGTGATGATGATGATGAATCTTCAATAGTAGACCAACTATAAGAATTGAGTGATGATGATCTCATAGTTTTTCCAATGGTATTTTAATGATCCATTGAAACTCCTTCTCAAAAATTAGAAACAAAGAAGGGAAGGAGAAATTAGGGAAGACTTAAAACTGTTCCTATTGATACTCCTATGAGTATTGAAGCAAAAAAAATGAATAGATAATTAGGATCACCGAAAGCATCATGGTTTGATGGCATAACTCTATGCAGCTTTCGACATGGTTTGTTGTAGGTCTTCATCTTCCCAAGATTAGTCCCGGTTATTTATTCTCTTAGCGGAGTTATGGTTTATGAGAAAGATATGTCATGGTACATGGAAAATACATATCCAAGGATCATGATAGGAAGAGAATATTATTCTTGAAACAATTGATCTATGTTCTAGTTGAGAAGTAGTATATGAAGCAAAAGAAAATTGCAGTGATAGCATATTGTTCATCTTGCAGAGAAGATATGGGTATTTATTCTTGTTTCTATGATTGGGTGTAACAACATGATTCCAAGGGGTGAGATGCATAGACAGGGGGAGCATCACCTCAGGGGGAGTATCATCCTAAAGGGAGAAAGGAAACATCCATTTTTGTCATTGTTGTCAAAGGGGGAGAATGATTAGTAAAATCTAGTTAAATATTAAAAAGGGGGTTTTACTGTGTTTCCATCAATGCCAAAGGGGGAGAATGTTAGACTCAGTAGATTTTTATTGTCATTGATGTCAATAGTATGATAATATGTAAAATTTATGTCAAATAGTATATGCAAATTTTTTGTCAAACTATTAGCAGAGAATGAAAATGTCAAACGATATGCATAGATTCAAGCTCAGAAGGAAGGAAAATAATTGAATATTAGAAGGGAGAGCGCATTACAGAAACTCTATCAGGATAAAAATCCCCACGGTAAAACTCCAAAATGTTCAAGGAATAATCTTGTTAGTTGAGATAGTTTTCAGGAGTAATCGCAACCATGAGATCAGTTGGAGCCACTGATCAAAGACAAGTCTAAGTATAATGTAATTTTAGAGACATTGGAGACAAGGAACGAAGTCCCTGATTAAAGGACAACCATCAGATAACATCAATAAAGATGTCATCCATTTGATTAAATATGAGTAGAACTGGTGAACTTCGGTGCTGACCACTTCGGTGAAAAGGAGTTCGAATTGAACTAGAATTCTCGAATCCCGAATTCATGAAGAAACACCAACCATCTGATCTAAGGAACACTTTAGGAAATATCCCAGCCATTGGATCAAGTAAAGTGGAAAGATAGGATAAGCAAGGCCAAAGGCCCGAGATCCTGAATAGTCAAATTCTTGACAATCGTTGGATTGTGTTAAGATTTTTGTGTTAAAGAAGGACCGTTATATGAATTCAGGTTACTCAAGGATTATTCTTCGAGGAATCTCACTCCAGGAGAATTGGGAAGTGGGAAAAAGAGAATAAACCAGAAGTCCCAAAGGATTAAATGAATTTGGACCAATGATCTAGAACTGATCATAGTAGTTGGATGAATACAAGTGGAAGGATAGCGTAAGAACTTCCATGTTTACCACTTGGCGCTAACCAACTCCGATGAAAATTGGAGCAAAACTTACCTAGACCTCCGAAGCCCTGAAGTATTGAAGTCATGAACTTTCATCAACCGTCGAATCAAAGGAACACCAGGGAAATCCTGTCAATCGTGTTGTTTTTCTTCATATGAGATATGATCGATATATTATTATAATGATCAGTGTTCCATATATAGGGAACATATGGTCATCATCCATGAAAGGATGTGTCCCTTGAATAATCAATAACTATTTATTATTATCATTTACTTTACTATATATGATATTTAATAATCAATAATCATATTATTAATTAGTATTCTAAGAGAATGTATTCCTATTTTGTCCAAACATCAACACTCCCTTTCAACAAGGGAGACATTCTTCATCATGCCAAGATTGCATCTGAAGTATACAAACTTCACCCTAGACTCCTCAGACTTGTGTGTTAGTATTGTGAGACGTCTCTCTCCCACTTGATCTGAGGAGAAACTCCTTATGCAGATCTCCCTTTTGAGCCAATTGACTCTCTCTAAGATCAGGATCACTCTGGGTCTGCATGTAATAGCATATAACATCTTGAGTCTTTATCATTCCTTGTCAAATCACCATGACTAGAAAAAATACCACACTAGGATCTTTCACCACAAATACACACCTGTGAGTGAATTTCATCCTGATGCAAACTGACACATGGAAAAAAAATGTCAAGCACCTCGAGTCCATATTATTCTTTGTCATGATAAAGGAGGGACTACGTCTGGGCCTATTTACCACAAGTGCACCTTTATGATAAATTTATCCTATCTCCCTTGGTCTACAGCCCAATCTAGGAGAAGTTATGCTTGATGCTAAAACATCAATGCTCCCTCTTACCTAGGGAGGTGTTTTTTCCATAGTCGTACATAACTACTGTCCAGAGACATACAGTCTCCTCCAGTGGTACAAAACCACCATAGTAACAAAACGTTTGTCACACATAGCACTCCCATGTGGACCTCTAGAGGCTACTCTCTCTAAAAACACTTAGGGTCAACTCCCCATAGTGTGTGATGTCAAGGGTCAACTCCCTTAACATGTTCTCATGTTCTCTCCACATGGGATGTTGGGATGTAAGACCAAATGCACTTATCCCTTCTCTAATAAGTGTCCTTAAAGATCAACTCAACTCAATTCACAGAGGATTACGATATGGAGAAATTTTGTCACACATGGCACTCCCATGTGGACTTATAGAGGCTACACCCTCTAGAAACACTAGGGTCAACTCCCATAGTGTGGGATGTCAAGGGTCAACTCCCTTGACATGTCCTCATGTTCTCTCCACATGGGACGTGTCCTCATGTTGTCTCCACAACGGACGTTGGGCTATAATCCCAAACACACTTATCCCTTATCGGATAAGTGTCATCACAGATCAACTCAACTCAGTCACATAGGAGTATGATATGGAGAATGTCTCAAGAATCTGTAAACATCAACAATCCCTCTCAGTAAGGGAGGCATTCTCTGGCACACCAAGTCTGTCACGTAAGTACTTGAACGTCATGTTGGTTTGGTAAGAATATCGACAACCTGCTCATCAATAGGAAGGTACATCACCAATACTTCCTTTCTATGCACCATGTCTCAGATGTAATCATACTTGATCTCAATTTGGTTTGATTTGTCATGAAACATTGGATTATCTGATATCTTCAAACAAATTTGGTTACCATAATGAATAATGGTGGAATCCAACACATGTTTGAATAAATCTGCAAGGAGCTTGTGAAGCCACACTGCTTCATGGAATGACATACTTAATGCAATTTACTTTGTTTTTGTTGTGATCAAAGACACATAATTCCATTTCCTGCTACACCAGGAAAGCATGGAAGATCCCAAAGTGAATGAACACTCGAAGGTGCTCTTTATGTCTGCTACATTCCCTGCCCAATTAGAGTCAATATATTCATGCCATATCATATCAATAATTGAAGTATATCTAATACCATGTCCAAATATGCCTCCCTGGTATCTCAACACATGCTTCACAACAATCCAATGTGTCTATATCGGTTGACTCATAAACTAACTAAGTGCACTCACTGCATAGAAAATATTTGGTTTGGTGTTAACTAGTTACATCAATTATCTAATCCGCTGTCTATACAGAGTCATATCAATTTTGTCATAATCGGAATAAAACACACTTCGTTTCTTTGGATTCGTCACCATTGGTGTATCCATGGGCTTCAAGTTCAACATCCCAAACTTCTTCAATATCTCAACTATGTACTTCCCCTAACTCAGGAATATCTCATCATTTCTCTTCCACACCTCTAGTCCCAAGAAGTAGTGCATCATAACAAGGTCCCTCATCTCAAACTTAGAGGCCAACACATAGTTTCATTCAACAGTAAGTCTCTATGTATTGATGAGGAATAAATCATCAATGTAGAGGAACAAAATAAGGGTCTTGCCATTAACAATATTTTAGTACAGGTTGGGATCGACAACACTTTTGTTGAAACCAAAAAATCATCAGGTGTCCATCAATCCTCACATACCAAGATCAAGGTGGTTGCTTGAATATCTCTAAGGTATCTTTCTCTCTTAGAAGTTACCATCGATTTCTATCTCTCACTCAATCAATCTCTAATCAAGGATGTATATCTGGTATTCCTTCGAAGACTCATTTTACCCCACAAATGTACCCTTTCTACCTGAAGGGTATAGCTTGGTCCTTTTCTCCTTGGGTACATGAATTTATACTGGACACCCTAATATCCTGAAGTTTCCAACCTCAGGCTTCATTCAGGTGAAGGAATCCTCGGGAGACACATTCCTCAAGGAATTTTGTTCTGAACATACACTACAGTCATGGATGCATCTTCCCAAAGAAACATAGGTAAATGTTGATAATGAATCATCGTCTTCATTGTCTCAACAATATATCTGTTATTCCTCTCTATGACCCCATTCTGTTGAGGGTTGTGAGGGATGGTGTACTCCCCCTTGATCACTGCCTCAAACATATCTAGGACACATCAAGGTTCCCTCATGGAACCAATGTCCTCCATTACATATTGAGGTTTCCTCATGAAACCAATGTCGTGGTTCCTTCATCTAGTAATCCATTGATTACTTTTCAATCATCTAGTAGCATACTGCTACTACCAAGCCATCGATAGCTCGAATCATCTTCCACATTCTTTATGATTATATTGCAATCAACTAGTATCACACAACTATCGCAATTTCCTCCAACAATACACAATTGTTTCCATGTCATAGTAGTACACAACTATTGTCCAGTGGTACACAACCACTTCCATAGTCTCACGACTATGTCGCAATCCACTAGTAGCACATAGCTACTAGCATGTTGTCCAGTGGTAAAAAAACACTTCCATAGTCTCCATGACCATGTTGTGATGTTTCTCCTCTCCTAGTATTCTTAATCACACCTAGCAACCTCACATGGCATAGGCAAGATTACGACCATAGCCTCATTCACACCTAGACACCTCACATGGCATAGGAAAGGCTAAGCTTCAAGTATTATTCACACCTAGACACCTCACATGGCTTAGGAAATACTTGTACCCAACTGAGCATTACTCCCTCAGTCACCTCACATCACTAATTAGGAAAACCCTTGTCCAGAACTATCTTGCACACAAGAAACCATTTTTCTGAGTCGACACGCTCCAATAGGATCTGTGAGCATTGTCCAAGTTAAAACGCCTCTAGGCTACCTTATAACCTTTTTTCATTCTCAACATTCTCCTTGAGCAGAGTGAAAACTCTGCCTACGAATATTTTTCGATCCGAGGACTTCCTTCTTCCATGATCCATCTCGCTTCTCCACTCATACGGGAAATGTTTTGCAAATATTTTCTTCATATAATATGGTTTTCATAGGATTTTGATCCAAGCTGCCTTATCCCACAAATAGATTTCCTTCATATCTGTAATCTTTATATAAGTGATGCAGGAGCATCTACGACGTCATGACGCGAACCAGCGTGGAGGAAAGATAAGAATAGCTGGACAGCACCAACGCATACCTTTTTGAATTACTTTGAAAATATTGTTGCGCCGTCGTTTGAATGAATGAATTCATATGAAGCGCACTTATAATGTAATGTAGATAAGAAGGCATTTAACAGTTTTAAATGTTGGTAGATAGGGTTAGCTATAGATTAGACAGTTTCATTTCCAGGAGGGAAAACGAATATAGGCACCCTCCTTGTATAATTGATAATTATTATTCAGCATTAGACAGAGGAGCAGGAGGAGAGAAACTCAGAGAACTGGTGAAGAACTCCCATGTACAGATATTGAATTAATAGTAAAGCTTTGATTCAATTTCATGGTGGTGATTATTCTCTGTGTGTTGTTAATATTATGCTGTTGCATATTTGCTTCTTGTTTTGCCTATTGTCTGTATGTTGCATATGTGATTGCATGGTAGGTTCGAAATCTGAGGGAATGAGAGAATAAGTCTTAATTGTTTCTCTGTCTAAGCCAGGAGATCCCTGCATAGAGTGCAGTGGAATTCCTCTGCATAGAGTGCGTTGACGTGGTTGGACAGTTAACTCTCATTCTCATTTGCCCAGACGTTGTGTGGGTTTATTCAGATCGTGCAGGTGAAGTGCAGGTTGAATTGAAGACTCAGAGGCAAGCCTGGGAGGAGAAGAACAGGGAAACCCTGATTCAATTTCATGGACGTGTCTATTTTCTGTGTGTTGTTGGCATTGTGCCTTTGCATATTTGCTTCCTGTTACCTACTTCTTTCATATGCCGCGTACGTGATTTTATGGAAGAATTGAGTTCAGAGTGGTTCCGAGTGAAAGTTGGTGAAAGCTCAGGAGGGATAGTTCCTTGTACATACCATGGGAACAAACCTGGGTGAAATTTGAACCACAAGAAGCTTCGGAGCAAGGCAGGTAATCAGGGTGGGAAATCATCGGCCAAGAATTGCCGAAAGAAATCGCGAAGTCTCGAGGATCGTTGGATCGTCGAAGAGTTGCGCGGGAGATAACCCGTAAGCACAGGCGAGGAGGATAAAGGTCCATCGGGCTTCAGTGGTTCGGCCTTCGGGGGTTGGAGAGGTAAGAGTTTTACACCTTGTGAAATCGCGAGTTGCGATTTCCCGATTTGACGAGAGCCGTCGATCAGAACGGGGACACGTGGCGCAAGATCCTGAGGAGTCGAGGTTCGGGGTTTTGCAAGGACTGTGACCTTATGCATCAGGAGACGCGATTTCCTGATAGCACGAGTGGGAGACAGGTGTCAAGGCGTTAGGCCTCTCCATGAGGTGTTGACGGGTGGCATCGTAAAATCGGGGTTCGGGGTTTTGCGATGCAAAAGAATTGCGATCGATGAAATCGCGACCTGCGATTCCTTGATATAATCACAACTGTTGATTTGTGGGACACACGTCACAGGATCCCTTGGAGTCGGGGTTCGGGGAATCAGGATTCGGAGAATCAGAGTTCTCGACGTCAAGAAATTCTTGCATCGCGGATTCTCGATTTGCGAAATCCTGAAGTGACGTGGCATGTGGGACCACGGTTGCTAGGGGAGTACGGGTGGAAGCACATCGGCATATTGGGGATCGAAGTGTCGATAGAAGGAAGAGGTGGAGGTGTCAAATCCACACATGCCATCGCATATCGGCATATCGGAGTTCGGGGTTCGGGGATTCATAGTGTAAGTGAATCACGACATTTCCTGTGCCGATTTCCCGATAGGGAAATCTCGATATCCGGAAGGGTTGACCCATTGACCATTAGGGTTTGGGGTTTTGAGTTGCATGTGACTGCGCTCACAGAATTCACAAAATCGTGAATTCCGATTCCCCGATTTCCGAAGGGGAGATCACCGAAGGAGCTTACTGTGGGTAGTGGACTCCCGAGTGGAGAGGAAGAGTACTTAGACTCTTCGGGCCCATGTGTGAAGAAGGTCCTGGTGGGAGAGGCTTTCTCGGTGAGGGGCAGGTTGTGTCAAGTGGTATCAGAGTAGGAAAAGAGTTTCTCTTTGCTTTGGTAGTAGAGAGAAGAAATCCTCCATGCCGCCCAGGAGGGAGAGGCAGTCACCTGATCGTGAAGGCAGGGATGCCCGAAGAAGAGGCAGGCAATCACCCAATCCAGAGAAGGAGAGGGAATTGTCCAGGGAAAGAAGCAGTCATGGACAAAATATAGAAATGGAGAGGGAAATACGAAATCTCCGTGCTAGAATGGAAGATATGGAAGCAGCGCAGAGGCGCACAACAGATACAGGAGATCTGAGTGACCCCGAAGGTGAAGCTGATGCTGTACCGCAAGGTGGAGTTGCAGCAGAAGATGCCGCCAATGAGCGGTTAATCAAGGCTATCGCTAGGATGAGCACAAAGGTGAGGATGGACATTCCAGCTTACGAGGGAAGCCTGGATGCAGAAGAGTTGCTGGATTGGATCTGAGCACTCGACACCTACTTCGATTACGAAGATATCGAAGAGGACAAGAAGGTGAGGCATGCTGTCACTAAATTGAAAGG
>ML784235.1:182031-202930 GCA_009831015.1 Picea engelmannii | reverse complement strand
ATATGTGATTGCATGGCAGGTTCGAAATCTGAGGGAATGAGAGAATAAGTCTTAATTGTTTCTCTGTCTAAGCCAGGAGATCCCTGCATAGAGTGCAGTGGAATTCCTCCGCATAGAGTGCGTTGAGGTGGTTGGACAGTTAACTCTCATTCTCATTTGCCCAGACGTTGTGTGGGTTTATTTAGACCGTGCAGGTGAAGTGCAGGTTGAATTGAAGACTCAGAGGAAAGACTGGGAGGAGAAGAATAGGGAAACCCTGATTCAATTTCATGGACGTGTTTATTTTCTGTGTGTTGTTGGCATTGTGCCTTTGCATATTTGCTTCCTGTTACCTACTTCTTTCATATGCCGCGTATGTGATTTTATGGAAGAATTGAGTTCAGAGTGGTTCCGAGTGAAAGTTGGTGAAAGATCAGGAGGGATAGTTCCTTGTACATACCATGGGAAGAAACCTGGGTGAGATTTGAACCACAAGAAGCTTCGGAGCAAGGCAGGTAATCAGGGCGGGAAATCATCGGCCAAGAATTGCCGAAAGAAATCGCGAAGTCCCGAGGATCGTTGGATCGTGGAAGAGTTGCGCGGGAGATAAACCGTAAGAACAGGCGAGGAGGATAAAGGTCCATCGGGCTTCGGTGGTTCGGCGTTCGGGGGTTGGCGAGGTAAGAGTTTTACACCTCGTGAAATCGCGAGTTGCGATTTCTCGATTTGACGGGAGCCGTCAATCAAAACGGGGACACGTGGAACAAGATCCTGAGGAGTCGGGGTTCAGGGTTTTGCAAGGACTCTGACCTTGTGCATCAGGAGACGCGAATTCCCGAATCGCGATTTCCCGATAGCAAGAGTGGGAGACAGGTGTCAAGGCGTTAGGCCTCTCCATGAGGTGTTGACGGGTGGCATCGTAAAATCGGGGTTTGGGGTTTTGCGATGCAAAAGAATTGCGACCGGTGAAATCGCGACCTACGATTCCTCGATATAATCACAACTGTTGATTTGTGGGACACGCGTCACAGGATCCCTTGGATTCGGGGTTCGGGGAATCGGGATTCGGAGAATCGGAGTTCTCGACGTCAAGAAATTCTTGCATCGCGGATTCGCGATCCGCGAAATCCCGAAGTGACGTGGCATGTGGGACCACGGTTGCTAGGGGAGTATGGGTGGAAGCACATCGGCATATTAGGGATAGAAGTTCCGATAGAAGGAAGAGGTGGAGGTGTCAAATCCACACGTGCCATCGCATATCGGCATATCGGAGTTCGGGGTTCGGGGATTCATAGTGTAAGTGAATCACGACATTTCCTGTGTCGATTTACCGATAGGGAAATCTCGATATTCGGAAGGGTTGACCCGTTGACCATTGGGGTTCATGGTTTTGAGTTGCATGTGACTGCGCTCACAGAATTCGCGAAATCGCGAATTCCGATTCCCCGATTTCCGAAGGGGAGATCACCGAAGGAGCTTACTGTGGGTAGTGGACTCCCGAGTGGAGAGGAAGAGTACTTAGACTCTTCGGGCCCATGTGTGAAGAAGGTCCTGGTGGGAGCGGCTTGCTCGGTGAGGGGAAGGTTGCGTCAATAAGGTATAGGTTCGTGGTCTCATGGACATTGAACGCAACAACCTTCACAATGGCAGGAGAATATATTTGTGACCCTAAGGATTTATAGTTCAGGAAGGAGCATATAAAGGATTCCTTCAACAAATCCCACAACGGTGTCAAATTGCAGGATACGGTGGTTGAAACTAAGAGAATGGAAATTGAGTCCTCCATTTATATTCACTATCTGCATACGGAAAAAAATCCATCCGCAACCCCTACACTACAACCATTGGGTTTCCTGGTGGCCTATTCTTTGAGTTATACTGATCTAGGTTCATTATTTAACGGAAAAACTGGAAGACCACCCTTTCCTTGTTTCCAGATATCCCATGGTAGTTTTCCTAACAACCATCAATATCAACTTAGTTATAGTGAAACTCGATGGATGAGGAAGGAGTCATATGTTTCACTCCCATGGAAATAACCTAACCTACTTATTGGCGAAAATCCAGCCAAATTCCTCATTGTCTGCATTTCCTCCTGCACAACCTCTCCCGTTGTCCATTATGTTATTATGGAGTGTTCAATCATGAGTGGATGTATCAACATGAGACACTCTTCTTTAGAACCCAATCCTTCCTCTCCACTTCATCGAATCAAAAGCAAGATTGATGATATCGCCAATCGTATGAGCACTAAATTTTCCCTGATCGACTACATGATTAAGGAGATGCAGGGTAGGCTCAAATAATTTGAGCAGAAAATATGAAACCTTATCATACTATAATAGAGTCAGGGACCCAAGTTGAAGAAGATAATTCAAACCTGAATAATTCATACAACTAAAACAAGAAGAAACTTTATTTCAGGATACTGGGCCCTCCTGTGAGGGAGTTAGCCCAATCCTACTATGATACCATGTTTTTTTTCTTCATATGATATATGATCGATATATTATTACAATTATGAGTGTTCCATATATAGGGAACATATGGTGACCATCCATGAAAGGATGCATCCTATGAATAATCAATAACTATTTATTATTATCATTTACTTTATTAAATATGATATTTAATAATCAATAATCATATTATTAATTATTATTCTAAGAGAATGTCTTCCAATGTTGTCTAGACATCAACAAACTGTTGATCTATTCAGAGCACACCAAGGATGAAACTGGTAAGCTCAAGCGCTAACCACTCCAGAGAAAAATAAACTAGAATAGGTAAGTGTACCTGAAGGCCAAAGCCCTGAAGTCACAACAAACATTGATCTAGAGTGAAATATGATACTCGTTAGATCAACGCTGCATAGAAGTAGTCAACTCTGATGCTGACCACTCTGGTGAAAAGAAGCCAAGAACAGGTAAGATTACCCGAAGGTCGAATCCCTAAACTCATGTCAATCATTGATCTAGAGTAAAACATGAGAATCATCATATCACAAGGAGACGGTCAACTCGACATTGACCACTTCGAAGAAAAAGGGTTTAGAACATGTAGGTTCACTCGAAGGCCAAAGTTCTAAAGTCACAAATTAATACATGTGGTACACATAGTAAGAGCCCACATCGGCAAGGAAACGTAGTGCATTCAGATGACGACAAGTGTCAAGGTCCAGTTGGAATTTTGGGCAAGCGTAAGTTAGGAATCTAAGTGACATGTGGTAGCCACTCAACTAGTACCACATCAATAGTGATTTCAGAAATCCATGTCACTCTGGGAGTATACCCTTCAAGGATATCCAGTTACTCCTAACAATAACTACTGAAAGCACTGAAGGGAGAAGTCACAAACTAACGCTGGTCGTAGATCTAAGATCCTCCATGATGAATCATTAGATAAAGTGTAGTGTAAAGATAGAGTAAGTATGAATCCCAAATTAATGCTAATTGTTGATCTACTATGGGAGCATTCTCAACCATTAGATCAAGCGAGTGGAAGGATAACGTAAGGTGTACTAAACAACTGACAACAAGCGGTCACCACAACTTTATGACTAATTTCGTAGGTAAACACTCTGGAAGGATTGAACTACCTCAAAGTTCTAGTAACTTTGAGTTGAGTTGAAGCTCCGAAGTAAGATCTGACCATTTGTCGAGAAGGAAGATTCACGTTCGAGATCCTAAAAAGCGCACAATGAGAAGGACATTAACAAAACGTTTTGTTGATGTTGCGCGGACCTTCCACTCAACCACAGATTAAGACAAAACTATCTAATCTATGAGTAAATAGATAATACGTACTTCGGTGAAATTTGGTTCGAAAGAGTTGGAACACTGCAAAGGTTAGAGTCCCGAAACGCTGAAGTTTCGAAATGAATGAGAATTGCTCATCGTTCAAATAAAACACGATTGTTTGATATAATATACACACTTCGACGAAATGCACTCGAGAAGGTTGAATGATTGCAAAGGTTGGAAGTCCCGAAGGACGAATTTATGAAGTAATGGCAGTTTTCCATCTCAACATGCAAATAATACATGATCGCTGATATTGATAACTGATTAAGAAATCTTTTGACTTAGAACATGGTCACCACTTGTGGTCATATGGAATAGAGGTCCCAAAGAGTTTATGTGCGAAAATTAACACACAGAATGAGAAATTTATCTTGGTCAAGAAGGAACGTTAAACCAGATAGGATTTGGGCATTGTCATGATTAATCTTAAGTAACTCAATACATGCTATGCATTAGAGAGATAATAAAAAATATTAGATCTGTTCAACGAAAAATTGAGAATGAAATAAAGAGGCATGGGATCGAGTTAAAAACAAAATCGATCCATATTTGTGATTTATTTCTAAAAAGAACTCTCACTAAATTAAAATCCTTCACGATAATGTTTGAATAATAATATAGATTATTGTTAATTTAAAATGAAGAGGTGTGATGGTCCAAAGAAAGGGACACAATGATTTATATCTCACACTAGTTGGAATATTATATAAACAAGAAATAATGGTGAGAAGAAAGTGTCTCTGGAGTCCAAATCAAAAGATTAAAATAGAAGTAGAGTCCAATAAGAAGAATCAATTATACTTATGCAGTGAGGGTGGAAGGGAGGAGCATGAAAGGATTCATGTCCTTTCCTAAGTAAGTGTAATTCAAAGGAGTTGGTTCTTCCTATGGTTGGTGCCCTAAAGATAAGGGAGTTGGTTCTTCCTAGGGTTGGTTCCCTAAAGACAAGGGAGTTGGTGCTTCCTAGGGTTGGTTCCCTAAAGATAAGGGAGTTGGTGCTTCCTAGTGTTGGTGCTCTGAAGAAGGGGATTTGTGTCTCCTAGAGTTGGTGCTCTAAAAAGGATTGGTGTCCTTCAATATTTATTTATAAAACCTTTTAATTTTTGTTAACTATATATTTATAATTGATTTTAAATACAAGTCCATTGTTGATTTGTTGTGGTAAATAATAAAATATCAAAGTAAATGTTAATTTTTGAAAAAAGGGAAATACGGATTCACCCCCTATCAGTATTTCCAACAAAATTGAGCTATATTGGCTTTCATAAGACTTATGTAAATGCCAATGCAATCATCAAGTATTCATTTTATGTCCATTTAGTCAAATATCATAGCCTTCTTCTTGAGAAACAATTATTATGTTTTTTCCCACAATATTCTTTTTGAAAATATACTTAGTGTCATTGATTATTTTCATATTTGGATCATCTACATAGTTCATTTTTTTCTTGAAAACAAAATCAATCAAATTACACAAATAGAACCATAAAAATTTGATTACATTCATGCTCCAAATATACTTGTCCATCAACAAACCTTTTTCATGCTTAAAAGACGAATAAAAATATAATTCAACAAATTTTCACTATTGCACATCAAGGTTTGTATTTCCTCTTATAATTAATGATAACAATATGAAACATCCATATCATTATCTTCAAACTTGTGAGAGACAAATAGTAAATCACTATTGATATGTAAGCAATCAAGATACTCTAGAAAGGTTCAAATAATATGAGATCACATCCAAGGTGGATTGAGTCCCCTCATCATAAAAGAAAGATATAATCATAAATCATGATTAAATGTGGTGACTAAAACCCTATTTATAATCAATAGTAAGTTTGGTATGATGGGAAAACCATGAAATTGATATCATAAAATTCCCTAGAGTGTTCCAAGGAGAAAAAAAATGGTTTTCACTTCCTTGAGCTTACATGTCACATAGAATATGAGAGAATGAAAAGTCGATGAGTATGCAATTGATCTGTCTAGTAGATAGGTTTTCCATTCAAAACAATTAGTAATATAGTTTGGAAAATTAAATCAACAATATCATGAGAAAGAAAGCTCAAATAAAATATATTCCAATCATGACCCAAACATGCTTATCTTCCCATGTTATGAATAAAATTGAACAATATCTGGTGTCATAGTTTCAAATTCATGGAATGACAACGTATAGAGTGTAAGGCCCAATAGATTGAGGAATTATAGCCACAAGAAATTCATATCTTGAAACTTATTATCATGGATAATATCAAAAAAAAATTTGAAAACTCGAATTTAGAATCTTAGAAGTCACATTGACATTTTCCATCAAACTATTTACAACCCCCAAGTATTTGAATGGTTTCAACTTTGAGATCAGTGGGAAGTACTAAGCCATTATTAAAACTAGATCAATCAAGAATGTAACCAGAATGAGTTACCTATGATCACAAAATCCAAAGGATGGGAAAATGTTTTTGAGAAAAGAATACGTATGAAATCCTCATTGAATTTATAGGACTAGGATTAAATCTTCAGTCAACCACTGGATTAGTTAATAAAATGATTGATTTCAATAAATTTCTAAAAGAGATATGAACATACAGATTTCTAGAATAATGTTGTCTACAATGTCAAATGTGTTTCAAGGTAGCTTGAAAAATATCTCTTTCTTATGTATATAAGAAGAAAATTTGGATTCATCAACATGCAAGATTAATATACAAATAAATTCTTAAATGAGTGACTCAATAGAGAAAAATACATGCACAGCCAAAAAACCCAAAAATTAACAATAAAGGTGATGAAATAAATCATCTCAAATAAAAATCATCCAAGATGACTATGCTAAGAAAAGTCTATACAAAAAATCATGTTGGATGAATGTAATCAAAGAAAATAGTGAGAGTGCAAGAAATCATTTGGATAACTCCAAATCCAAAAATAACCGTTCAAACAAATTGCAAGGAATTGGAGTGGATTGAATTTCATATGGGAAGAAATTAACACACATGATTTAAATTAACTACGTATGGGACAACGCCCAAAGGGTTTGGATCCAATGGTGGAAAGTGAGGAGTTTTTCACCATTGGGCGAGATTCAATTCCCGTGAGGGCCTAACCTAAAGCCATTGGGGCACCTTGAGGTAGTGGTCAAACATGTGGTTGCACCCAGAGATACTATATTAAATGGTATCGTGACCCATGAACACATAAGTGGATCAAATCCCACCCCCATGTCCTTCAAATTAAAATGTCCCCAAGGTGTAGGGTAGTCAGTGACAGAGTGTGTTGTTAAGGCACTATGTGATGTTAAAGTCATCGGTTTGAAAACTACAGGGAAAAAAAATCCATCCATGTTAAGGGTTGGTATGGATCAGGCCGAGTGCGATCTTCGGGTCATTTTGACATCTTAGATGCCCATGAGTCGTGGTTTCTCAGCCACAGGCTAGTCCTGCAAGTCATAGAAAAACTAGCAAACAAAAAAACTAAGTATGGGACAACAAGATCATAATCCTAAATACATTCAACCAAGTAAAATCTCGAAATTAGAATCATGTAGATATAAATATGGAACCAATCTGAGTGGTAATTATCACCAAAAGAGGGAATGAATAACATTCTTTATTGAAAATATTCTACTTGTAAGATGACACAATGTTTGAAAAATAATTGATATGGTGAAATGAATATAATCAATGATCTCAAAATTACTCCAACACATAGAAGAATTTGAGAATGAGATAAAATAATTTTTTCCCAATATCAAAATAAGTTTTGACCCAAAACTCCATTCAAGGGAAAAATTATCATGCAAGCCTCCTATATCTTTCCACCTCTAATGAGAAATCCATTTACTGATCAACCAATAGTAATAAAAAGAAAAGGAAATAAGAATACTAATTAAAAAAATAGAAAGCAAAAATAATACTATACAAAGAAAAGACACTAGACTATTCTATCCTACTCCTATCCTACACTACACAAGCTAAAAATGATGAACTATGTAAAGTTATAATGCGGATGTATCCATCCATGTATTCCCAGATTACAAACACATGTTCATGAAAAAATATTAGTAACAGAACTTAGAGAAAAACTAGGAAAAATTAAAACACCAAAAACTTTATTCACCATATTAAACAAGACATAGTTATAATTCATGGGAAATCTATCTAAGTAAGATACCTTCAACCATGCTTCAATTCTATCATAAAATATGGCATTAATATAATAGAATTGACGGAGGGATTCTACAATAAGGTAGCATACCAAATGAGAACCATGCATAAAATCTGTGTGAAGAGTACCTGCTCAAAGAATCTTTGTACTAATAAACTTGTTTATCCTTGAAGACAACCAAAAGAATTAGGACTTGACATAACCATCGGTGTAGACAGAAGTGCCTCATTATATTGGAAATCCTCCCTAGACTCATACTTCAAGAAACCATCAACTTGAGATAAATTAGTGAAATAAGATGATATACATGGACTAGCATCCACCATGGTACAAGAGATATCTTCAAGACAATGCTGGAAGTATCTAACATTAACAATCTCAACTAAAAGACTAATTGAACAATCAAACTCTCTATTGATAAAAAATGAATATGAAAAAGAGGAATACATAGTTTGATATACATCTACTACAAAATTTCCTTCATCCCATGAAAAACGTTGATAAGATATAGTTGTACTAAGTAACTTCATAATAGGAGGCATTATCCTCTCTATCTTCCATATGAACACTACAACCATCAATTATTTCAAGAGGGGTCACCCCTATTGAGATTATTTGAATAGGATGATGGGTGAATTCCTACAAGATCAAACCATTAAAGAGATCATGATACAAAAAATAACAAGTAGAAAAATTTAGAGAATGAAAAGCCTCTCCTAAACAAAATTTTTTTTCAAAAGGTGACTCTTTGAATGGTAGTTCCTCCTTCACAATAAAAAATTTCTTCCTCAACATGGTTTTCCTCTTTCAAGAAAAAAGTAGGTTGTTCTAAGGACCCCTTTAGCTAAAGTGTGATTACATATGGTATAAGAGCGACTTCAACCTTGCAACAATGGACCGTTACGCCTTCCACTGAGTTAAATAAATGATTAAAGATGTATTACTATTTAATTTTTAAAATGTCCATCCAAGATATCATGGTTAGAGGATGTAGGGGAAGTGGATGACATGGTGTTAGAGGAAGAGGTGTGAAACCTCCAATAGTATCCACACTAGAGGGGTGTAACCCCCAAGGAGATGAGCAGATTACTGAGCAGGAGCAGGTTGTTGTGAGAGATGTGGTAGGTATGATGAGATCCTTCCAAAGGATGTTAGAGACATTGATCAACCACTTGGGTAGAGATGAGGGCAGATCATCTGTGCCCAATGAGGGTTCACAATGCGAACCAATTGATAGTAGTAGTATACATGTCGGGAGGGAAGGGATTATTATCTTATGTTGGAAATAGTCGTGTTGCCTTTGAACAGAGCATGAAGTTATTGAGTCCATTCATCATCATAATTTTTGGATTAGAATGGCCTTAAGAAGTTGAACTCATTACAGAGTCTTCTCTACCAACTGGTTACTCTTCCAGTCCCTATAAAGAGTTTTATTGATGCCTCCTGCATCTTATGGTTTCATCATTGGGTCTGTATTGTCAGAGTCCTCTGTATGCCTCATGCTCTTGTTCAAATTAAGTCTATAAACATGTGTCAGTCACTCCTTAGAACTCTTGACTTTGCATGTCGTCCATATCCTTAGTTTGTCTCAGAATCACATGATATTGTAGTCCTATCATGCACCCTAGTCCTACTTTCATCATTGGTAGGTGTTATAACCCTATGTTTCATAGGATCAACCCGTGACTAGAAATTTTTTACCCTTGTTGTATTTTGGTTGTAAATAGTATTTCATCCCGCAAATGATTTACAAAAGAAAAGAAAAGAAAGAAAAGAAAGAAAAGAAAAAGAATAAAAGAGGGTATGAAAAGAAAAAATGATAAACCCCATGCAACAAAAATGGCTTGATTCATACAGTCTAATCATGGTCAAGTCTTTTAAATTTATGTTGATAGGTTAGTGAATAAAGCTTGGTTAAACTATTTAATCTTAGCCAATATAGATAGGTTAGTTAGTGAATAAATTTGATCAAACTGTTTAAACTTGATCAAATAGCCCCAGGATAGAGTAATTTTTAGCCCAACAGTCTAATATGGGTTAAATGTGTTAGTAGAATAGATTAGTTCATACATTAGGATGTATCAATTCCAATAAAATAGGCATGAAGTTGTTTAAAGTCTTTGTTTTGAGTTCTTAGTGTTGTGGTCTAACCACTTGGTGAAAAAAAGGAAAGGGAAGCAGCGCAAAAAACCCACAACAAAGGTGTTATCCTAAGTTTTTTATGATGTAATATGATTCACGCTCTGTGGTAAAAGGTGCGCCTAGATCAACGACTGAGAAAAGGGTGCTCAAATACACGACCGACAGACAATATCGAACCCCCCCCCGGACCATTCTACCTTTAACGGTGGGAGGGGGTTCGAGTTAGTGGTTTTCCCCGATGGGTCCCAACCTAACGTGGCACATTTGTGTTAACTCGGGCCCCCCTTTCTTTAAACCAGTTACTGCCTACCCCTTGCTCTGATTAAACTTCCAAACTGGATTCCCATACCACTTCCATTCACCGAAATCACTTTCCACTACCGCCGCTTGTAAGTCATGTGTCATTACTCTGCCAGCGTACCACCCCCCAGTCACCCGTCACATGTCAAATACCATTTTCTTATCGCCCACTCACTATCATCCACATCATCCTCACACACCCAACAACCATTTATTTTCCTCCACCTCATCCCCTAGATATCTGTTAGCCAATCAATGTGCACGAACATGGCCATTAGCCCGCTGACTTGTCCTTTGCTCCTCAACGAACATCCTGTCATCCAATTTATCTCATTTTTCACCTTTCCTTCACTATTCACGATCTAGAAGCCGCTAAAACCATCCTTCTCTTTTATTTTCCATATGCGACCACCATTAAATCCTAGTATTGACAGTCGACATCTTTCTTTTTCAAATTTGCAGGTATCAGACAGATTGATGGTGCTGAATTCCAAACATTCATAGATTGAAAAGAACCTTTTCCTTCCACCTCCTGTCGACCTCGATCGGATTCCTTTGGCTGACAAAGATTACATAATTTCAGAGCCAAAATGCGAATTCTATTTCTTCAAATTGCATTTCTGGCTCAAAGACACCTTCCTGGACCCGAGTGACAAGATTGGACTCTGGGATTCCAATATCGAAATATATCTTTTCCCCCAAATTCACCATTTCCCTAAGTTTTCCCTCAAGTGTTAGGCGCATTATCTTCCCAATCAGAGAGCCATCATTTCATCATCCGAAGAGACCCTTTTCATCATTACACCCGAGACCATTGACCAAATGATGTAAATTCCCAAAGATAAATCCCTTTCCCCTTTTACCATTGAAGTTTTAACCGAGATTTACCAGAAGTTATCTTTTCGCCAAAGAGCGTAATTTTTTGAGATTTTCCTCCCTGAGAGCGCCTAATTTCCCAAGAAAAATCCCCCCTACAATTCCTCCATGTTCTCAGTAAAAGGTAACCAAGTCATTTCCTCCCTGTGTTGTCTTCTTGGGTATTATTCAAACGAGTGGGGGGACAAACCCGTCCTGGGTTTCTTTTCCATTTTCTCCACCGAAGAGAAATCCACCACATGGTTCAATTTCAGCCAGTTTTTGGCCGATAACATTCACGAACAACTCTTCAATTTCCCCACAACAGGCATGTTCAGGTATTCATAGATATTGGCATACATGTTCATGTTTTTTCAGTCGGAGAATTTTCCTTTCTTCATGTGGAAGATTGATGGAGATGGTAATCCACATTCAATCATAGCTTGGATGTCATTACTGAGAAATAAATCATCCGTGATCAGTTTTAAGAAGTTCATCGACCAGTTTTATCACCTTGTGGCAAGCATGCTAAGTGGACGGAAAGAGCCCAGAGTCAATGAAGAGATTCAAAGGATCATGCACCTATCAGACCTTGCAAAAATAGGGGATTTGTATTTATACCAGGACCACATAGAGATCAAAGTTTATGGATGTGAGTTGGCTCAGTATAAGTTGCCCAAGTTTCTACCTATTAGGATATTCTCTCTGGAATATATCTGGTAGATGATAAATTCAGACGACATTCACTTTGTGGGATTCAAAAATAAACAACAGTTGAGGATCAAGGGATAGATAAGATCTTTCATCTATAACAGTCGAGCTGCAGGGGAAGAAGCCAACAAAAAATTCAGTCTCAGTTTCTCTTGGCATTATGATCCATGTGGGGTTATCGCATAAACCAGATTAAGGAATAAAATCTCTCCATATGCTCATGTGCCCAAACCAGAAATTGAGAAGTTCATGAACCAGAAAGAGTGGGAGGAAAACACTCTGACAAACATAAAACAATCACTTCCTCTTGTCATTATTTCACAGAACACTACTCCTTAGGCACCACTGGAGAAAAGACCTAGGAAATATCTATCTCCCTCAGTCACTGAAGTCTTAGCAGATGATTTCTAGGTTTATAAAAAGAAACCCAAGACCAGTCATACACCAAGCAATGGACATTGGAGTTAAAAGGTTTTTCAACAAAATGGATTTACTACATAAGAAGGGGCTACCAGGGTTACTTGTGATCAATGATAAGTTGATTACCCTCTCAGAATACAAACAAAAGATCATCAAAGTGGCAAAGGATGGTTCTAAGTTTGCAGGGATACAAAGAAGTATCACTGGTAAAGAATATTTGGATACCCTACAGTTGGACCTCAGTATCCAACACAAGATCAAGTACATCCTCATCACCAAGTCCACCTTCACCAAATACACAGAGATGGATGAAATTTACCGAACGCTATTCAAAATCACCATCCCTAGTCAAAAGAGATGGGATGACCTATGAACTCTGATCAAGTAATGATAGGTGGATTTCCAAGTCAGCACATGGAGTAGTCAAAGTCAAGTTGATGACTCACCAACAACCTTCCCCATAATCAGCATAAATAATTCGACAGATCACTAACATTTCCTTCATTTATGTATTTTTTGATATAGTTAGTTAGATTTTGATTCTACCATGTCCTGATCATTAATGACAGGACCGAATTGTAATTTTTCTATAAATACTTTAGACTTCGAAGCATTGAGGGTTGATTTTTACGTGCAAGAAAGTTGTAATTTGTAATCATTTTGAAGAGATATACTAGTAATAAAAGGATGATTCATAGGATTCTGGTGTGTTGATGTTGGTGATGTTATTTCTCATTGTTTAATGTTTTCTTACTTTGTTACCACTTTGTTTTATGTCTCTGATCATTTAAAAGAAGGTTAAGTGCAAAATTTATCTTCGTATACTCTATTTCTAGATTTTAAATATCTGAATGTTATTCTTCTGATATTGTGACAAAGAAATTCTTAAATGCTTCTTTGTTGTGATTGATTATCTCACCTTTTCTGCCTCTCCATCTCTTTAATTCTAAAGGATCCAACATTTGAATTACCTTGTCCTATGAAGAAACCTTATAAAATCTGTTCTCTGATCTCAACTCATAACACAGACCCCATAGCCCAATGGATGTGTGATAAATATTTCATCCATATTTATAAAACAAAATAACAGAAGTCTTATTAATTTAACTAGGCTAATATTTAAAACCCAAACATATCTAATCTTACAGAGAGATCCCTCTCTGAAACTGGTAGGGCTAGATCCTAGTTTCAAAGTGGTTGGATAAAGTTACCTTTGCTAAATTTCTTCTACCTCCTGACAACCTCTGGGGATTTACAGAGTGTTAACATAGTGGCGACCATACTGGGGACTCGAACAAACTTTGCATCCTATGATTTTCTTTTCCCTAAAGATAACTTTATTTCTGAAACAATCATAAAATTTAACTTGCAAAAAGATAATGTCCAGAGGTTGTTAGGTTTGTATATATTAGTTTAGGCTCCTCAAAATTTAAAATTTTGGCTCCTAAAATCATTTACACTAGATCTCATCCTTACCCAGAACTTGCAATAGCAGTAGACGATCCAGAAAAGTTACTCATAAAGAAAAACACTGAAGAAGGTTTCAGGAGTCACAGTCCCCTTCATAGGTCTACTTCTCTCCCATAAAATATTTTTTGTATTCAGGATCTTGAGTTTGAGATATCTTTTGAGCAAAGCCTCTTCAAAACCAAATCTGATAGCTTTATAAGTGAAATAGTCCTAGATCAGACCATTTTACAACCCAGGACCCCTGAAATACTTTCTTCTAGAGAATAATTTGATCAATGCTTCCTTCAAGAATTCAACAAGTTAGAAGATCTAGTAGCAAATGTTGATCGATATTTGTACCAAGCTCACTTTCAACAGTCTGTAGAACTTTCTTCCCTGACTATTGTTTCATTATCCATCAAACATCAAATAATTCACTCTACATCTCCTAGCCCTACCTCTTCTACTTCTTATGTCACTTCTCCTCCAATCACACAAGTTGTTGTTCAGCCTCCTCCACCAATCATGGAAGCAAGATATGCTCCCTTGGTATTAGCCTCTCCCTTACATGCCATGCCTCAAGACTATCAAACTAGAATTCCTCAGTTTGATGGTACTGGACCTCTTAATGCACAACATGTTGATAAGATGAATTATTATTTTGATTTGTAGGAAGTTGATGAAGTACATGTCCAGATGAGACTTTTTGCACAGATTTTGATCGGAGAATTCAAAAAATGGTTCAAAGCTTTATGCTGTCCTACTATAGTTGACATTGATTCTTTTCAGCAGAGTTTTCTCGACATATGGGAGGTAAAGAAAAATCCTCTCCATATTTTATCAGAATATGAGAATATCAAAAGGAATCAAGGGGAAACAGTGAAGGATTACTGCATTCATTTCAACAATATTTATAACGCAATTCCGGTTGATATTAAACCCCCACATGGTTTGTATTTAATCAATTTTCCTGATGGATTTGATGATGATATGTCATATCAACTAAGGGAAAGGAATTATGTCACTCTAGAAGACATGCAAAAAAGTGCAGTAAGTGTGGAAGCAAATCTATTAGCTAGAAGAGCCAAGGAAAGAACAAAGAGAAGGGTTACAATCAAAGAAGAGCCTTCCACGTCTTCCTCAGATTCTAAAATAGATTCCATATTCAGAAGTATGGAGAGAATGATGGAAAGGATAACCATCGCTGAAAAAAATCCAGCCAGGGAAAATCAACCTGCCCCTCATATCATAACTCCAAACTTCAGAATGAACCCTACCCAGATCAGGCAGAGGGATCCAGGAGATCAAAGAGAGAAAAGGGGGCCTGATCAACATTTTAGACCACCTCTTCGGGAAAATTACATTGATGATGGGGAGGATATAATCGAAGAGTTGGATGATACTCAAATAAACCTCATGGGTGTTCACGATGATGACTCCATTTTTCTTACTCAGGAAGAACATGATATTTTTCTCCTCTCACAAACAAAGTTGAATGAGGATGAAGAGGAAACAGAGTAGCATTCCTTTGAGAATGCTATAATGGAGGTGCACAGACAATATAAATTAAGAATAAAGAAGACTAACGACAATCCTACAAAGAAGGCTACTGAAACGAAGAAAACAATTGAGTCCAAGAAAACCTCAGATGCTTCTCTCAAGAAATTCCCTGAGAATAATAGTGTCGAATCATCTACAAAAAGAAATCCTGAACTTTCACAAAGATCAGATCAAACCAAGGTCGCATCTACTAGTCAACCAAATACTTCTTCCCATGGAACTATGATAGACAAAACTGAAGTGCAGAGACAAAGAAATTCTTCCACTACTTTCATCCTGGAAGGGGAGCTAGCCAAATTGAAGATTCTTATTCCCCTGTCCAAACTAATGAGAAAAAACACTTACAGGTTGCAAGTGATCAAAGCATTAAGCATTGAACCAGAGATAGGTATAAAAGAATTAAATATTGGATCAGGAACGCACTCAGATACCATAAATATTACTGATGATGAACCTGAGATATTGTTCGGCCCTGAATGGGAAAACTGACAATGGTGTTGTTCCCCCTTTCCATATCAGTCTAAATAACCATGAAAAAATATTACACAATGCTATGCTTGATTTCGACGCCTCTCACAATGTGATGCTCAAAGCTGTGATGGAGAAGTTGGGGCTTGATGTGACCAAACCCTACAAGGACTTGCAGTCTTTCAACTCTAGCAAGGTCAAATGTATAGGGATAATTAAGGATTTATGTATCACCCTGGCTCAAATCCCAACAAAAATTATGGTGATGGATATTTTGGTTCCATACATTCCCCCAAAATATGGTATGTTGCTATCTAGATCTTGGGGAGATAAGTTGGAAGGAACTTCACAGTTGGATATGTCTTATGCTACCATCCCGGTATTTGGACAACAGAGAAGACTGTACATAGAGACTTTGATGAAGTATATGGTCAGTATTCAGGAAAAACCACACAACTACCCATTATACTTTGCACACTCTGATCTCAATTCATTCATTTTGTACAATGATGGTGACTTGGAGAATCAAATTTCTCAGTTGGAAGATGATGCACCTAACCTACAAGAAGATAAAGAAAATACTGAGGTAAGAAACATTGTAATAGTAGAAAGGGATGAATTTCCAGCCAATCTCTGGAGTATGGATTTTTATGGGGCTATGAGAAAAGAGGGAGCTGGAGATGGGGTTTCGTTACAGAATCATAGAGAAAAGTATTCACAGAGCCACTCTTATAAACTAAATTTCCAGTGCACCAGCAACATAGCGGAGTACGAAGCCTTGCTACTCAGCCTGAAGTTACTGAAGAAGGTTGGCCCCAAAAAGATTATGGTAAAAGGTGACTCTGAACTTGTCATCAAGAAAATTAAAGGTGAGTATTCAGCTAAGAATCCTAGACTCAGAGCCTATAGAAATGTTGTTTTAGACTTTTTGGAATGTTTCACTAAAATCGACTTGTAGGTAATGCCCAGAGCCCAAAACATACTAGCAGATGGATTGGCTACTTCGACAGCCACATGAAAAATACCTTTCAAACCAAATTGCCAATACAATACACAGTAGAAGTGAAGTGTAGACCAAATGTTCCAGACAACATCAGGTACTGGTAGGTATTTGACAACGATGAACAAATTGAAGATTTTCCGCAGTCAAAGAATGAGTTTGAATGTACAAATATAGATAAGGAAAACAATGATGATAGTGTAATTAAATCAGTTTTTGAAAATGGTAGTGTAAATAAAGTAGACTCAGAAGAAATAAATGAAAACGATGAAGATTCTGATGTTTTTCATTTGAAAAACAATGTTTTACCTAGAGGTTTAGTTCCTTTAGAAGACCTGTTTGATTTTAATGATGTAGCAAAAAAACCTAAGATAGAACCCACTGGGAGAGAGGTCGAAGAGTGAAATATAGGAACAAAGGAAAAACCCAGGACGATTAAATTATCCAAGTCTTTACGTCTAGAGAAAAAGAATAAATACATCGATCTATGCAAATAATTCATAGATGTCTTTGCCTGGAGCTATGAAGATTTAAAGGCTTATGACACTAGTATCATACAACATAAAATTCCAATAAAAGAAGAACATAAACCTTTAAGACAGAAACTTAGAAGAATCAATCCCAAGTTACTACCCCTGATAGAAAAAGAGATTAAAAAAATATATGATGCCAAAATTATAGTCCCCTTATGATTTTCAAAATGGGTTTCTAATCTAGTTCCTACCAGGAAGAAGATAGGCAAAATCAAGCTTTGCATTGATTTCTAAAACCTGAACAAGGTTTCCCTCAAAGACAACTACCCTCTGCCTAAAATGGAACACATCTTACAAAAGTTAGTTGGGGCCAGTAGCATCTCCTTATTAGATGGTTTTTCAGGCTATAACCAAGTTCTTGTCCACCCAAATGACCATGATAAAACAACTTTCACCACACCCTGGGAACATTCATGTATGTGAAAATGCCCTTTGGTTTGATGAATGATGGTGCCACTTTCCAAAGAGCAATGGATATTTCCTTTTTGGACGAGCTTGGTAGGTTTATAGTCATATATCTGGATGGTGTTACTTTCTAATCCAAATCAGACGAGGAGCATTTACAACATCTCCGATGAGTATTTGAGAAGTGCAGCAAATTTGGGATTTCATTAAATCCCAAGAAAACCCTTTTCGGTTTAGAAGAAGGCAAGTTATTGGGGCATATAATCTCTAAATATAGAATTAAAATAGACCCCGATAGAATAGAAGCTATCCAGAAACTAGAACACCCTAGGAACATCATAGACTTGCAATCTTTCATTGGTAAAATAAATTTCCTGAGAAGATTCATACCCAATTTGGTAGAAATCCTCAAGAACATCACAAATATGCTAAAAAAGGACACCAAATTAAGATGGAACACCGAATCTAAACAGTCATTTGAGAAATTAAAACACGCACTTACAGAAGCCCCAGTTTTGATCAGTCCAGATTACACTAAAGACTTCTATTTGTTCTCTTTTGTGTCTGAACACACCATTGCAACAATACTATTGCCGAAAAACAATGAAGGGTATGAACAACCCATAGCCTTTTTCAGCAAGTCATTGAGATATGTTGCACTGAACTATAACATAATGGAGAAATAGGCTTTTTCCCTGGTAAAAGAAAAAAAAGATTTTATAGTTTATATTCTCCATTCTCACACGATTGCTTATGTTCCAAACACAGTGGTGAAGGATATTTTGACTCGGGATAATCCTGATGGTAGAAGAGGAAAGTGGATTGTTGTCATTATGGAATAGGATATAGAAATAAAACCCACTAAACTGATCAAGGGTCAGGGTTTGGCCAAATTGATGGCAGATTCCAATTTTCATGCTTTAGACATTAACTTTTTGGCTGCAGTTGATGAGAAGGAAGAGAAGGTGACTCCAAATGTAAAATATGTATTCTTAAACTCTCATTGGTATGCATACCTCATTTTTTTCCTTCATAATTTACAAGCTCCTCCTGGTCTAACTAAGACCAAAGCTAGATTTATTAAACTAAAAGCATTGAAATATTGTATTCTAGACGAAAGAATTTACTAGAAAGACCTTGGGGGTATCTTACTTAATTTCTTATTAAAGGATGAAGATGACAATGTATTTCATGATTTCCATGAAGGTGATTGTGGTGAGCATCTAAGTTGGAAAACCACTACTAACAAGATCCTCAAAGCCAGTTTTTATTGGCCCACCTTGTTTGCAGACGTACAAAAAAGGGTGACCTCCTGCCGCAAGTGTCAAATCTTCGAAGGCAACAGGAAAATTTTTCCCCTGCCCCTCAAACCTATTTTAGTAGAAGCTCCATTCCAACAATGGGGTTTGGAATTTATCGGTGAGATTCATCCACCCTCTTCCAGCCAACGTAAGTGGATCCTCACAACCACAGACTATTTGACAAAGTGGATTGAAGAAATACCATGTAGGGAAGCCACTGACTCTATCATCATTAAATTCTTGGAAACAAATATTTTGTCTCTTTTTGGATGTCCTAGTAAAACCATAACTGAGAATGCAGCGTCCTTCAGATCCAAAAATCTTGTAGAGTTTTGCAGCCAGTACCACATTACTTTGGGGCACTCCACAACCTATTACCCTCAGGGAAATGGGTTAGCTGAGTCCTCAAACAAAATTCTAGTGAATATCATTAAGAAGGCGTTGTAGGAAAACAAGAAGTCTTGGCATAATAAGTTAATCCATGCACTCTGGTCTGACCGACTAACCACAAAAAGATCAATTGGTATGTCTCAATACCAGTTCGTATACACCACTAAGGCAATTTTCCCTTATTCTTTGGGAGTCCATGTTATGAAACTGTTGCAGGAAGTGCAAGTGGAGCCAAATGATACCCAAAGGAGAATAAATCAGATGATCCACTTACAACAGTCTAGAGAATATGTGTATAACAAAGCTCAGGTAATCTAAGAAATTATCAAAAATATTTATGACAAGAGAACTAAATAAGATGATTTTGAGTTGGGTGATTTGGTACTGAAGTGGGATTCCAGAAACAAGGATAAAAGTAAACATGGAAAGTTCAATAGTTTGTGGAAAGGCCCTTACATTATTCAAGAATTCAGAGGAAACAACATGTTTTTGCTCAAGGACATTAATGGAACAGACCTGTCAGGAGGACCTGTAAATGGCAGAATGCTCAAGCATTATGCCCCACCCCAATGAGGTTTTTAGTCATTCAATTTCATTGTACAAACTATTCCTTTTAATTATAGTTTATGTTTGGGTGTCGATGATCAGATGGTTGAAGCCTGAAGATAAGGCACTAAGCCACTGACTAGCACCATCAAATTCTCAAAATAAAATAAATCAAGTTGCAGAAGAAGCACTGGAGAAAATATTTCAAGACATTAGGAGGCAGGTTCTTGGCACCTCATAAGGAGAGCACCATCCCCAGGTGGAGCCACTGTTATAATCCTATGTTTCATAGGATCAACTGGTGAATATAATTTTTTTTACCCTTGTTGTATTTTGGCTGTAAATAATATTTCATCACGCAAATGATTTACAGTCTAATCATGATCAAGTCTTTTGAATTTATGTTGATAGGTTAGTGAATAAAACTTGGTTAAACCGTTTGATCTTATCCAAGATAGATAGGTTAGTTAGTGAATAAATTTGATCAAACTATTTAAACTTGATAAAATAGCTTTAGGATAGGGTAATTTTTAACCCAACAGTCTAATATGGGTTAAATATGATAGTAGAATAGATAAGGTCATAGATTAGGATGTCTTCGTTCCAATAAAATAGACATGAAATTGTTTAAAGTATTTTTTTTGAGTTCTTAGTGTTGTGTTCTAACCACTTGGTGACAAAAAGGAAAGGGAAGCAGTTCAAAAAACCCACAAAATGGTGCTATCCTAAGTTTTTTACGATGTAATATGATTCGTGCTCTATGGTAAAAGGTGCGCCTAGATCAATGAATGAGAAAAGGTTGCTCAGATCTA
The DNA here is from genome assembly GCA_009831015.1 of Picea engelmannii. Lineage (NCBI taxonomy): Eukaryota > Viridiplantae > Streptophyta > Pinopsida > Pinales > Pinaceae > Picea > Picea engelmannii. Next base: position 182,083 of record ML784235.1, on the reverse strand, counting down.
TGGCCAACAAACAATATCATAACCCCCCAACCATTCTACCTTTAATGGTGGG
>ML784235.1:157570-181968 GCA_009831015.1 Picea engelmannii | reverse complement strand
TAACATGGTGCATTTGTGTTAACTCGGACCCCCCTTTCTCTAAACTAGTTACCGCCTAGCCACCCCTCTGAGTAAACCACTAAACCAGATTTCCATACCACTTCTGTCCATCGACATCAATTTCCACTACCACCGCTTGTAATTCATTTGTCATTACTCTGCCAGTGTACCACCCCCCAGTCACCCATCACATGTCACATCCCATTTTGTTATCACCCACTCACTATCATCCATGTCATCCTCACACACCCATCACCCATTTATTTCCCTCCACGTCATCCCCTAGATATTTGTTGGCCAATCAATGCACGAGAATGTGGCCGTTAGCCAGATGACTTGTCCTCTGCTCCCCAATGGACATCTTGTCATCCAATTTATCTCATTTTTCACCTTTCCTTCACTATTCACGATCTAGAAGCCATTGAAACCATCATTCTCTTTGCTTTTCCACCGACAACCACCATTAAAGCCTGGTATTTACAGTCAGCATCTTTCTTTTTCAATTTTGTAGGTATCAAACAAATTGATGGCACCGAAGTCCAAATATTCAGAGATTGAAAAGAACCCTTTCCTTCCACCTCCCTTCAACCTCAATTGGATACCTCTGGCCGACAAATATTACCTAATTTCAGATCTGAAATGCGAATTTGACTTCTTTGAATTTCATTTCTGGCTCATAGACATCTTCTTGGACCAGAGCGATGAGATTGGACTCTGGGAGTCCAATCTCCCTCTATACATTTTCCCCCAAATTCACCATTTCCTTGAGTTTTCCCTCAAGTGCCAGGCGCATTGTCTTCCCAATCAAAGATCCGTCATTTCATCATCCAGAGAGACCCTTTTCACCATTATACCCAAGACCATTGACCAGATGATGCAAATTCCCAGAGATGAATCCCTTTCCCCTTTTACCATTGAAGTTTTAACTAAGATTTACCAAAAGTTATATTTTCCCTAGAGAGTGCAAATTTTTCATCTTTTCCTCCTTGAGAGCACCCAATTTCCCAAGAAAAATATCCCCTACCATTCCTCCATGTTCTCAGTAAAAGGTAACCAATTCATTTCCTCCCTATGTTGTCTACTTGAGTATTATTCATACGAGTGGGTGGACGAACCCATCCTGGGTTTCTTGTCCATTTTTTCTACCAAAGAGAAAGCCACCACACAGTTCAATTTCAGCCAGTTTTTGGCAGATAACATTCACAAACAACTCTTCAATTTTCCCACAGAAGGCATGTTCATGTATTCATCAATACTGGCATACATGTTCATGTTTTTTTAGTCGGAGAATTTTCCTTTCTTCATGAAAAAGCTTGACGGAGATGGTAATACATAGTCGGTCACAACCTAGACGTCATTACGGAGAAATAACTCATCCGAGTTCAGTTTTAAGCAGTTCATCGACTAGTTTTACCACCCTATGGCAAGAATGCCAAGTATACAGAGAGATCCTGGGGTCATTGAAGAGATTCAAAGGATCCTGCACCTATCAGACCTTGCCAAAACAGGGGATTGGTATTTATACTAGGACCACACAGAGATCATATTTTATGGATATGAGCTGGCTCCCTATAATATGCCCAAGTTTCTACTTGCCAGGATATTCACTTTGGAATATATCTGGCATATGATAAATTCATACGACATTCACTCTGTGGCCTTAAAAAAGAAACAACAGTTGAGGATCAAGGGATATATAGGATCTTCCATATGTAACAATCGAGTTGTAGGGGAAGAATCCAGAAATATTTTAAAGGAAATGAAATTCAGTCTCAGTTTCTCTTGGAATTATGATCCATGTAGGGTTATCACAAAAACCAGATTAAGGAATAAAATCTCTCCATATTCTCATTTGCCCAAACTAGAAATTGAGAAGTTCATGAACCAGACAGAGTGGGAGGAAAACATTCTGACAGACACAAAACAACAGCTTCATCCTGTCATTATTTCACAGACCACTACTCCTCAGGCACCACCAGAGAAAAGAACCTAGAGATATCTATCTCCCTTAGTTATTGAAGTCTCGACAGATGATTTCCAGGTTTACAGAAAGAGGCCCAAGACCAGTCATACACTTGACAGGTCTAGTGGAGAAGAGACTCAGTCCACTACAGTAATGGAAGGTGAACATTCATTATTTCCCTTAGGAATCCAACTGATGATGTCCACCTCCTCATCTAAGAAGCAGGGTGACACAACATTAACAACCAGAGCTGCATAGGAGCCTGCATGACTCAATCTTTTTGAGAAATATAACCTGATTAAGAAGAAGAATGAGATGTTGACAAATAGTACCTATGCTCAATTCTGGAAACAGACATCCACAACCCAACATAGGTTTTTATCTTCTTTTGATATCGATAAGGGGAGAATGCACATGGCATACTTCCAGGCACGGGTGCCTCAACCCCAAAAAAAATTTGATTATAAAAGGTCTACATTTGAATTTGATGTCGTCGAAGTACATCCATCTAATCAGATGGATTTACATAGACAGAATGGAGAAATGATTTTCTCTACATTGGCTAACACCTCCACAACTGCTGCTAAGTTACAGGTTTCTTTGAACAATGTCCAGACTCAGCTAAAGCTGGAAAAGGTTTCTTCTTTGGCAAAGGATAATAAGATAAAATATCTGGAAGAACTGGTACTCAAGATTGGATATGACCCATCCAATGTTAAAGCAACAGAATAGCTTCTCAAGAAGAAGAACGCTGACATAACATCCCTAAGGAAAAAATTGAAAATCTCGGCAACAGAAGACCCACAAGCTAAAGAAATGGCTGAGACTGAAGGCCATAAAGAGGAAATGTTGAAATTGATCATGGAGCAGAATGCTCAGATCAAGGAGATGGAATCTGAGCTGGAGAATCTAATCAAAGAAAAAGAGCAGAATGTGCCAATGGCAGTAGTTCCACTTAATCCAGTCCCTCTCATAGGGGTCAGGGATGATTTTAAGGATGGAAATTTATTTTAAAATGTAGAAACCTTGGCGAATCTTACTAATCCTTCATATGTCAACTATAAATGTTTGGCTATATTTTTGTAAAAATATTCAAATTTCTAAGTATTTTATATAATTTTTATAATTTTTTGGCTATTTTTAAGGTAAAATAATTTTATCCTATAGAATTTGGGCGAATCGATTTTAAAATAGTGAATCTCATTTTTGGAAAAACCATGGAAAATTAGCCCATAAGCGAAATTTAGCCCCTAAAATCATCCATAATAGGGGTCAGTACAACTACAACAACTTCAGTAATGACCACACAGGCATCAGAAAAGTTGGCAAAGTCCATGGAATACATGTCCTTGCAGGGACAGGAAATCAAAAGATTGCAGGATGAGATCAATAAAATAAAAAAATTGAAGGCCACTTTCCAGTCTAGTTACATTACAGAGTTGCATACAACACAGAGACTCAAGCAAGAATTGCAAAAGTTACAAAAGGAAATAGTCATGGACAAAACACTTTCAGAGGCCAAAGATAATATTTGGATGGACATCTACAAATCCATGACAGAAATTTGGCCACTTATAAAAATTATGTTCGAGCAACATGAAGTAATACATAAAAGAAAACAGGCCATTGATAAGATCATAGGAGAACTAGGAGAAATGCCTACTGAGGAAAACAAAATTATCAGATTCATGAATTCCAAAACAAGTGAGGAGCTAGAAGCCTTGGAGATTGAGGATAGAACATAAACTATCCTTGAGGTCAAGAAAGTTTTGACCGAGAGGGGATTAATGCTTCAACTAGAGGAGAGGTCCCAATCAATGGACATTGGATTTCAAAGGTTTTTCAACAAAATGGATTTACTACATAAGAAGGGGCTACAAGGGTTACTTTTGATCAATGATAGGTTGATTACCCTCTCAGACTACAAACATAAGATCATCACAGTGGCAAAGGATGGTTCTAATTTTGAAGGGATAAGGGAAATATCACTGGTAAATCATTTTTGGATACCCTATAGTTGGACATCAGCATCCAACATGACATCAAGTACATCTTCATCACCAAGCCCACATTCCCCAAATACATAGAGATGTATGAAATTTACCAAAGGTTACTCAAAATCACCATCCCCATTCAAAAGAGATGGGATGACATGTGCACTCTGATCAAGTAATGATGAGGTGGATGTCCAAGTCAACACACAAATAATTCAAAGTCAAGTTGATGACTCACCAACAACCTTCCCCGAAATTAGCACAAAGAATTTGATAGATCATTATCATTTCCTACATTTTTGTATTTTGTTATCTAGTTAGTTAGATTTTGATTCTACCATGCTCGGATCATTAATGAAAGGACCGAATTTTAATTTTTCTATAAATACTCCAGACTTCAAAGCATTGAGGGTTTATCTTTACGCCCAAGCAAGTTGTAATCTGTAATCATTTTGAAGAGATCTACTAGTAATAAAAGGACGATTCATAGGATTCCCGTGTGTTGATGTTGGTGATGTTATTTCTCATTGTTTAATGTTTTTCTTACTTCGTTACCAAATGTTTTTCTATCTCTGATCATTTAAAACAAGGTTAAGTGAATAATTTATTTTCGTATACTCTGTTTCTGGCTTTTAAAGATATGAGTGTTATTCTTATGATATTGTGACAAAGAAATTCTTAAATGCTTCTTTGTTGTGATTGATTACCTCACCTTTTCTTCCTTCCCATTGCTTTAATTCTAAAGGATCCAAGATTTTCATTACCTTGCCCTGTGAAGAAACCTTATAAAATATGTTCTCTGATCTCAAATCACAACAAAAACCCCATATCCTAATGGATGCGTGAGCAATATTTCAGCCATCTTTATAAAAAAAAAAAAAAAAGTCTTATTAATTTAACTAGCCTAATGTTTAAAACCCAAACATATATATAAATCTTACAAAGAGATCCCCTTATGAAATTGGCAGGGCTAGATCCTAGTTTCAAAGTGGTTGGATAAAGTTACCTTTGCTAAATTTCTTCTACCTCCTGACAACCTATGGGAATTTACATAGCGTTAACACTAGGTAACCTTGAACCCAACAATCGACATTTCATCATTGGTCTTTGACTAGGTGGTTTCCCTTGTGTTCGAAGACAAGACATTTATTCACACATTGGGATTTGTGCAGTGTCTTGGATTCCATTAGCCTTATTGGTGGTTTCCTCACCTTTTTCAGCAGTTTTCATCATTGTCTGTTATTCAGAAGGCCTTTTTCCTGTACCAATTTCACTTGGAACATGCGAAAGACACACAGGGTCGTTGGTTCGTGAACATGTTCTCTGTCCAATTTCCACCCTCATGAAGCTCCTGCTTTGTACCTCATGCTGATCGATGAGAGATTCCTTAATTCTCTCCTTTCAACGGGTCTCCTTCCATCGACTTCAACTCATTTATTCTGGAAATGGGACCTAGAGTCTTATGAGTACCTTGAGGCTTGCAGTCATCAGTGGAAGGTTCTCCCACCATTGACAGTTGGGAATACATCAATGTCTCATGATCGATGGATTCATCAGGTGTTCGACACCGAATCCTTTATTCAAACTTGTAAGAATGTACTTGGTGCCTTGATACCTACTTTCATTATCGATAGGTTGTCTCGTGTTTTTTAACAATATACAACAATGACCGGTAATCAAACAATGTCTCATTGTGTTCAAACTCAACTCCTTTATTCACATGATGTAGACTTGCACACTTGGTAGATTGTGTAGAAGACTTGAAGACATCACTATGTGGTCACAACTTTCCTGAGATGTTGCTCCCTTTTCATTGGACCGGTACCTATATGACTTCAGTGATCATGGGAGATCATATTGTACTCCATGGTATACACATATCTTCAGATTGGTTTTGAGACTGGTTCTACTAGGCCTTGTTCGTGACTATTATAGAAATTGGCATGTAACCTCATTTGTATTTGCCTAATCATGGCCTTGGATACTTGTTTGATATATTTTTCACATGGATATTCAATGTAATTTTATTGGCAACCATGTATGCAAAGTCAACGCAGAATGTAATGAGCAACGAGTTCATCCAGATGGTCCCATACCACTCCACTTCTGGATTATTTATAATGTATTTCGGCCATCGCAGATACTCCTCTGACCTCACACATTAGGGGGCATATGTTATAGAAATATTTGCCTCACCCTATGCAATATTTCATAGAGGGCCTTATTCTATTATCCTATGTAGACTTATCTTCTCTGTTGATGAAATCCAAAGACAAAAAATAATATTTTTCCACTTATACACATCTTGCACACCATACAACATGTGTATATGTAGGTTGCTCCACTACATCCCGCGTACATCGAGATTTGTTCCAGAAAATAAAAAATAAATGTCGGGTTTCCATGTCACGACAAGAGATCTTTGATCCTTGGCCTTCCATATATTGGAAACATTCTGACTCGTCCCTTTAGTTCCATTTTGAAGGCTATAAATGGGCCAATTCCAAGCTATGGAAAAGAGGAGAAAGAATTCAACTTTGAGAGAAAATTTACTCTGGAGAAATTATTTACTTAATATTGAGTCTGCATCCCTTTTTCCTTTAAGTCTGAACACAGTGTTCAACCCTCAAGCTCTTCCCCTATTGATTGAGAACCTCATTATTTATCTCTTATGGTATTTCCTTTGATGGAGGATTGAAGTGGTGCAGGCCCAGCTGGAAGGAACTTGGTTTCTTGGTTCCGAACCGTGCCGACACATAAGTCTATAATATTTTCACTTCTGATGATCATTTATTAATATAAATACTCTTTTCCCGTCTAATTGATATCTTTCAAATAGATGATTTATTATCCATGGGCGTATTTGTTATCTTTATTAATGGATTATTCTATCTAATGTGCTAATCCTTTATATTACCACCATATGCTTGCTTTCCTTGTTTGTTGAGAACTAGTTGTAGGTATATAGCTTTGGGTTCAAGTGCTCAACAGTGGACTTCATCGAACATCTAGACGAGGTAGGCCTCTTTATTATCTTTCTTTCATATTGGTTTATATAGCATATGTTGGAATGGATTTTATTTCTGTCGACATTTCTGTTTATTGTGGTTTACCCTAGCCATAGAGAGATTTTTCTTGTAACATAGAGAACTTGAGAAAGTGAAGTTTCCCGAGTTTTGGGGTGCCATGAATGGCTTAGCCACCAAGGCATGGTCGGAGAAAATGGAGATGTGCTTCGTACTTAATGATTACATGTCGAACATGAACTTCATGGTGGTCTTCCAACTGAAAGGGATTGTTCTACTTTGGTGGAAGACACTCCTACCTCAAGTAAACATAGTCGTCGAAGACGTGTCACAAGAGTTTTTCGAGGAATTGTTATGGAAGAGATACTTGCTGAAAAAATTCATTGAGCGTCATATTAATGAGTTCAATGCCTTATGACAAGGTAGTCGACAGTTCTGGAGTATGAGGCCAGGTTCATGGATCTAGTTAGGTATGCTCCACATCTGAACATGGATAAGTTAAAGGTCAACAAGTTTGTGTTCGGCCTTAAATTCAACATTTGTGCGAAGGTGAGGATCCTAATTCCTCAGAAGTAGCACGATGTAGTTCAAAAGGCCCTCATAGCTAAGGAAGAGCTGAGCAGTGGGGGTCAGGGAAAGACTCCTTCTAGATCAACTAGACAGAAGACAAAAAGAGCGCAACAACATCATAAACAAACCATAAAGACTTATGGGAATAAAGATACATCCAAAGGAAATTTTTTCTTGACGCCATGATGAAAGACTCCTCAATAGAGGAATCCTTACAGAGTACAACAACAGAAGAAACATCGCCATCCACAACAGTAGCAACATTTTACGCATGTTCAACAAACCATACTAGGATTACATACTGCTAGAACAACAACTTCTACTTCAGGGACCAAGAGAATTGGACTGAAAAATGGATGTTGGATATGTGGAGCACCACATTACCAAAGATATTTTCCGATAGAGAAGGACAAAGCGACTGGATCATCAGTACCCACTACAGTTGGATATTTGGGGAAGTCCCACTAGATACATGTAGTGGTGAACAATCGTCGGGTCGAACACCATTCCACTATGCTCAAGACGTTACGTACGATCGTCAATCAAAACTTTAGTATTTTGATAGATCCAGGAGCCACAAAGAGCTTTATTTCTCTTGAAGCACTAAAGAGAATTAAGGTAAAGCCAGTCGAGCAGGATGAGTTCAGATACATAGAAATGGCATCGAGTGCCAAATAGAAAGTTGGAGGAAAGTTTACGGAATGTATCATTAACTTGGGTGATTTTGTAACGAAGGCTAACCTATAAATCATGATCTTAGGATATTATAAAATAGTGATAGGCATGGAATGGTTGGAATCGCATGATGTGATACTTAACTGTAAGACAAAATAGTTAAGTTTGATGAATGATTTGGGGTAGAATAGAGTGATTGTAGGAATAAACCAAGGGGTGTCTCTAATGTTATATTTCTTCACTACAATTGTAGAAGTGTATCCACAAGGGATGCAAATTATATGAATTTCTAAACAATGAAGGCAAGGAGAAAGGTATAGAAAACCTTCCAGTAGTTTCAGAGTTTACGAATGTATTTCTAGAGGAACTAATAGGTTTTCCACCAAAAAGAGAACTTGAGTTTACCATAGATCTGAAACCTAGAACTGAACCTATTGCAAGAACTCCATACCAGATTTCGACACCGCAATTACAAGAGTTAAAAATGAAATTGAAGGAATTGTTGAATTTAGGACTTATACGTCCAATCGTATTGCCAATAATTGTTTTTAGAAATAAGTATGGGTCATGGAGGATTTGTATTGACTACTGTCAATTGAACAAAGATACGATAAAGAACTAGTATCCTTTACCAAGGATTGACAATTTTTTTGATCAGATGAAGGGAGAGTGGTGTTTTTGAAGATTGACTTGAGATTGGAATATCATCAATTACAGATTAAGGAAGAATATATCTCTAAGACCATGTTTAAGACGATATTCATACACTATGAGTTTACAATTTTACCATTCGGTTTGACGAATGCCCCAGAGGTATTCATGAGTCTGATGAATGGGGTGTTCCATGAATACCTGGATAAGTTTGTTCAAGTATTTATTGATGACATACTGATTTATTCTCAGATTAAATAAGAGCATGACGAACACTTGAGATTGGTCCTAGACTTCCTAAGAGAAAACAAATTGTATGGGAAGCTATTGAAATGTTCTTTTTACTAGAAGGAGATTCACTACTTGAGTCATATCATGTCTGGAGAAGGTATCATTGTGGATCAAGTGAAATTAAAGTCTATTATGGAATGGCCAAGACCGGGAAAACATACAAGAAGTACGTAGATTTATGGTTTTAGTAGGATATTACTGATAGTTCGTCGAATGTTTTTGAAAGATCGTAAATCCAATCACAAAATCGTAAAATAAAAACAAGAAGTTCGTATGGACTGAGAAATGCGTGGAAGAATTTCAAAAGCTCAAAGATTTTTTGACGACAACATCGATACTAAAGGTCCTTGAAATGGAAATATAATGCTTGGTATGCACGGACACATCCAAGGAAGGTTTAGGCAGAGTGTTGATGCAAGACGGTCAAGTGATTTCTTACATCTCAAGGAAATTAAGAAGGCATGAGGAAAACTACGCAACACATGACTTGGAGTGATTAGTTATCATATATACCTTGAGAGTATGGAGAAATTATATGATTGGATGAGAATTTGATTTAAAGACTGATCATTATGGATTAAAACATATATTTACTCAGAGTGGCCTGAACGTGTGACAAAGGCATTGGTCATAATTACTTAGAGAATGGGACTTTGAGATTACTTACATCAAAGGAATGGTGAACAGAGTAGCAAATGCATTGAGTCGGAGACCACACATATTCTCGACAATACCTTTTAATATGAATCTTAGAGAAAATATTCAAACTCTACATATAGACGATGACTAGTATAAAGAAATTAAGGATAAAATTGGACAAAAGACCATGATGGTACCGAAGTATGAAGGTTATTCTTTGGACAATGACGTATTGTTGATATATAATGAAAAAAATTACATATCACCTAACGACGAATTAAGAAGATTGATTTTAAGGAAATTGCATTATGAAGTGTACATGGCTCATATGGGAGTGACAAAGATGAAGGCAGACCTTAAGCCTTTATTCTTCTGGAAAGGATTGAAAGAGGACATATTCAATTATGTGGCGAGATTTCTAGAATGTCAACAAGTGAAGGATAAACACAGACATCCATTAGGATTGTTACAACCACACACTATTCTTGAATCGAAATGGAAAGTCATTTTGATGAAATTTATTATTGGATTTCCACTAACATCAAAGAGACATGATTTGATCTTTGTGATAGTTGACACTTTTCTACTAATCGAGCTTTATATTTCTCCACTTTTCCTTCTACATTCAACTTATTTTTAAACACCCATTTGCTTCCAATGAGATTTATTCTAGTAGGAAACTCCACGAGATCCTAGGCCTCATTATTGTCCAATGCTACCATTTATTCCACCATATCCATTTTTCAAAGTTTGCCATCCTCTAAATCCATTGCATCCCTAACAATCCTAAGATCATCATCAATAATAAAAAAATGAACATAAATGAGGTTGAGTATACCTTTCCAATTTCCTTCTTTTACGAACCAATCTCTTAAATACTGGAGTATGATGATTTTCTTCTTATTATTCATGTTCTTTAGTAGGGTCTGCTTCATTATCCTTCAAATCAAAGTCTATTTTCTCTAGTTCTTCCTTCCTTGGTAGGAATTCATATTTGAAAACATGTTTGATTTCTCTAAATACCACATCTCAACTATACACTATGTACTTAGTTTCTAGATTCCAAATATTATAACCTTTCATACCATCTTTATAGCAAATAAAGATACACTTTTCATGTTTTTTATCTAGCTTACTAGATTGTTTTCATTTGGAACGTAAACATAGGAATCACAACCAAATACACTAATATGTGTGAGAAATGGTTTCTTACCAATCCATACCTCATGTGGATTCTTGTCATCCAGTTTTAATGAAGGTGATCGATTGACCAGGTAACATGTAATACCCACTTCCTCTACCCACAATTCCTATCCTAACCCAGTACCATTGACCATGCACCTTGATTTTTCCATCAGTGTCTTTTTCATCCTTTCTGCAATTCCATTCTACTGAGGTGTATATAGAGTGGTCCTATGTATTTCTATAATTCACTTCTTACAAAATTCTTCAAATTCATTTCCACATAATTCTCCACCATTATCTATCCTCGACACTTAATTATTTTCTTTGTTTGATTCTCCACAAGAGCCTTAAAATTCTTAAACCTATAAAAGACTTCATATTTATTCATAAGGAAATAAATCCATGTATTCCTCGAGAATTCATCTACATATTTTCCTAGTGATGAAATCGACACAAGTCCAAACACATCATTCTCCACCAACTATAAAATTCATTTTTCCCTCATTCCACCAGAGGGGAATATTACCCAATTTTTCTTCCCATATGCACAATGTTAACATAAATAAAAATCCAAAGAGAATTTAGAAATACCTTCAACCATACATTTACCATGTAGTACTTGAAGGCCCTTCTCTCCAATATGTCCTAGCATTTTATGCCACAACATAGTCTTTTCTCTAAAGACTGTAGAAGTTTTTTATTCTTCAGCTCCAATCTTAGGAACAGTGGAAATATTTCACCCATCAATAATAGTGCTTTCCTGCAGCTTATATAGAGTTCAAAAATGAACATCCTTCAATAACACCATTGCTTATTGAACCATCCTACAAGTTTCTTTCACAAACACTGTTTTTACCCCCTCATCATCCATTTTACTTACAAAAATAAAAATTTTGTCCAATCATGGAATGTGTAGAACACCGGGGAGTGTTCTAATCCTTCCATTCGTGATATTCAACTTGAATTTTCCTCATCCTATGATTTTGGTTGTCAATTCATCACCTAGGAAAACATCACTTCCATCATACCTTTCATATTTGCAAAACCACTCCCTGTGAGGACTCATATCAAAGGATGCACATAGGTCAATAACCCATTCCTTAGGATTTTCATGGGTGCTTGAAGAATCCAAGAACACATCCCCTCCTTCTTCCGCGAAGTTTTTTTCTTCTGTAGAAGGGGCATCCTTAGATCCCTTCTCTCTCTCAACACTTTTGGATCTACGTTTCTTCTTGTAGTGCCCTTATTTTTCACATCTCCAATGTACCTTTACAAAATTTATGGGAGAATTGGATCTTACCTTAGATTTAGATCTCGCACTTGAGGACTTATATTTATTTATTTCCTGGGAGCATCCTCTTGCAAATAATGCATATGTATTTTTAACTTCCATGTTCTTCCCCCTCATATCCTCTGACAACATGGATGAGACCGCATCATCGAAACTTAAATTAGTTTTATTACTACCTATGGACACAACCAGACTATCCCATGAGTCCGGTAAATAACACAATAACCTGATACACTATCTTCACCAAAAATATTAATATCAACAGATAATAATTGTCTTACCATACTATTGAATGCGTTTAGATTCTCTATCATGTATTCTCCATCTTTCATCCTCAGGTTTTATATCTTCTTCCACAAGAAAAATTTATTTACACAACACAAAACCCCTAACTTATTGCATAAATTGTTGTATCTTTCCCTGAAATATATAGTAATATTGAATCTAAGAGACACGACCATATTGTTCTCTTTTCCTTCTGATCTAACTTTTCCCAGGCTTTTGTTAACGTTCATGTAGGTGGATTACATGGATCCATGTCAATCTACTGATATTTGTGCACAAATAGCTCTTCCATATTGAGCTTCCACAAATCAAAACTTTTCCCATTAAATTTATCGATCTCTATTTTCAAACTTCTCTCCATTTATTTTCACCTGAAGAATCGATACCAAATATCTCCCACTATAACAAGAACTATCACGGACCCGAGCCAAACACCTTACCACAAAGGTGTCCCTTCAAAGCCAATAATTTCTCTAATACCAAATGTAGATTTTCACCTTGTACCATAAATTATTGCAAAGATATTCTTAATTAAAACAGAAAAGATACAATGGCACACACAGACACACACACATTACACAAAGACGTTTCCCTAGAAACACAAACTAGGAAAACCAACAACATGTCTAGAGATGCAACTCTACTTTTCTATTCATTATATTCTTTGTTGTTTACAATACAATATATATATATATATATATATATATATATATATATATGATATCGCAACATCCAAACTCCTAATCCATTGACCCAGAAGAGTCAACAACCATAATTCCTTAACCGAAATTAGAAAACCATTAGTGAAAACCATGTGCCAAAAAACCACCAAAACATGGATGCGAAAAAACACAAGTTGTTTTTGGGGGGGGCTCTGCCCCCGAACCCCGAATAGGAGGGACCCTAGCACCATCCCACCCCCCTCCCCCCCACTCGCCCCCTTTCTCCCATATCATTGTATATTACATGAGGGTAGTTTTGCAAATAATATAAAACATAGCCAACATATTTATCATTGCTTCCAAAGCTTCCATCTTCCTAAAACATTTGGAATCTACTTGACCATCATTCCCACAAAAGTTGCAATGGTTGTCAATCTTCTTATTTTTATATTCTTCTCCTTTGTCACCGCTAGGAATATAATCTGGCGAAGATGGTTTGGGACTCTTATTTTTCTTGTTGTTTTGGTGAGGATGTTGTTTCTTGGGATTCTTGGATTTATCTTTCTTCTAGGCCACTAAGGATTTTTTATATGTACCTATAGTATTGATCAGTCCAAATTGCAAAAGCTTATCTTGTTCTTGAATTATAGCATCATAAAAGGAATCCAGAGAGGGTTATGTATAATCCCTCCCTAGAGCTTCTCTAGTGGCATAAAAGTATATACAAAAACATAATATGTGCCATCAGGCTTAGAGAGAATAACATATATGCATAAATCTTCCTTCAGATCTAGTTGACACTTTATACATAAAAGTATAAGTGTTTTTAACTTAGACAAGTAATGTGCAATGCAAGGAAAATTATTTGGATTTAAATTCATTAATTGATTTTACAACTGGTGAGCTCGAATAATATTGTGTTTACCAAACAAAAAATCAAGCTTTTCCCAATATTTATCTGGGCCCTCAATTCCTTGAAGGTGAAAACTTAAATAAGGAGAGATGTGGCATGTCAATTAGTCCACATGCTACATCATTCCTATTAACCCATTTGCAATACATGTTATCATCACTGGATTCTTGTTCTTTTTCAAAGGTAATGTTGTATAGTCCTTTACTTCTTAATACATATTCCAATTGGGATTTCCATGAGAAGTAGTTGGTACTGTTAAGTAAAATATATTGGGAGAATCATTATTAAATATGAAAGGAACATTGTTTTAAAATACGAAATTGATGGTCTCGATGGAATTCCCTAGGAAATATAGTTTAAAAAAAAAAAAATAGCATTGAAAACGGAGTTCAGATGTGAAAGTTATTCCCTTTTGAAACAAAGCATAAATAGTAACTAAAGAGCCACATGGTAAGTAGAATTTGGTTCACATGGTGATACCCCTCCTTCTAATAACCTTACTTTTACAAATAGGTTATTTTTGAAGTGTCCCGCTTTTATAGAATAAGTAGGGATCACTTTTACAATGAACTTAATTTATAAATAAAAGTTGCATGAAAAATAAATAACTTAACATAAAATATTAAATCTACTTATAGTGAATCACTTTTATAATTTAAGTGAAACCCACTTTACAATGGATGCATGAACTTTTTCAAAACTAAAATAACAAAAAATGACTTGCACTCAAGACCTCTTACTTAATAAAACAACTTTTAACCAAGTGAGCTAGTGCAAAACACAGTATATTGTTAAGAATGGGGATTTTTGTTGTTGTTGAAGATGACCTTGGAGAGTGTACTCATAAAAAAATATTTTCACACACACACAAAAAAAATGTTCTTCTTGATGGCAACAAGGGTTAGATCTCAGTTATCTTACTAGGAAAATTAAAGTTTTCCTCGGGTTTTTTATTTACTGAGATTGCAAAGAGCGCACAACAAAGAACATATACAAATAGGAAAACCCTTTCCTCTTTTCTTTTTATTTTCCAAGATCACACAGATTGCATGGAAAATAACATATGCAGATAAAAACGAGTAGCAAACCATAAATAAAAAACAGAAAACAGAAATATTGTCTCTGTAAAATTTAAAATGGTGTATTCAAGATTTATACCTTCATATCTGATTGAAATTGTCGTATATTGGGAAAATAAAAACATTTTCAAGTGAAATGAAAGCCATTCTTAACTATAACGAGCACTCCATGTGAAATATAATAGTCCACTGAACCCGTAAATGTATGGAAACGGTAGAAACCATAGATGTGATAGCATGGCTTCACGATCTTGATCTACGACAAGGGTGGATCTTAAAATGCACTATGTTACCATGTTTGACAATACAACTACTACAACAAAGTATGAACACCTTCAATAACCACTCACACAACCAGATCAAAAATCAACACAACGATGTTTTTACATGGTAAAACCCCTATAGGGAAACATCCATGGCCTCGACCAACGTGGCCACTTGGAACAATCTATTAATGTCAAAGAAAATATCACAGAGAGATTTACAAGAGAGTTTCTGATGTTCGATCATCGAAAAATGACCCTCCATACTATTTAAATATATATCATGGAAAAAATTGAGTTCTAAGACACATATCAAGGTAGTCATTAAGATCGAGAAGAATATGATCCATTAGATCATTCTATGTTGGGAACATATAGTGATTGTTGTATTTCCTAACTACAAATGCATACTAGTGTGTACTAAAGAAACACACTAAGAAACACATTTTAACCTAATGATACATTAGACCAAGTTGATCTTAAGTAACTTCTAAGTGTCTAAATATCCTAATATTCCCAGAGATGAAATCCTACCAAGGGAAGAAGAACTTGAGAAAATAGAGTTTGAGTTAGATGATGTGAAATATGACTAAATGGAAGAAGATGAATGAGAAGAAGAAGAACCTCATACTCCATTATTAAGGAAATCAATGAGAGAAAGAAAACAACTAAAAAGGTATAGTCCACCTAATTTATGTGTTAATTTTTCTTTATTTATTACTGATGATGATCCCATAATTGTTAGGGAAGTAGTGGATTCATATAATAGTAAACTATGGAAGAAGGCCATGGTTGAAGAGATGGATGCCTCATATAAGAATGGGGCTTGGGATTTGGATGAGTTTTTAGCTGGAATAAAATATATTTGTAGAAAATGGTTATTTAAGAAGAATTTGAATGCAGAAGGTAAAGTGGAAAAGTACAAAGCCCACTTAGTAGCAAAGGGATATTTCTAGGTAGAGAGAATTGATTTTGGTTAAATATTATTTTGTGTTGCTAAATTAATTTTTATTAGATTCTTGTTGTCTACTATTTCTTATTTTGATCTTGAAGTAGAACAGATGGATGTGAAGACAATGTTCCTACACAATGCTCTTGAAGAATAAATATATATGAAACAACCAGAAGGTTTTGGAATGAAGGGAAAGAAAGAGCTAGTATGTAAGTTAAAGAAACCACTATATAGTTTGAAGTCATCATCTAGGTCGTGGTACCAAAATTTTGACACAAACATCCTTGGAATAGGATTTGTGAGAAGTAGTATTGATCATTGTGTATATTACAAGCATGTTTGTAATCACTTCACTTATATAGTATTATATGTTGATGACATGTTGCTGGTAGGAAACAACATGGATGTTATCAAACAAGTGAAATCACAACTATCCTCTAAATTTGACATAAAGGATATTGATGATGCTAACTTCATTCTAAGAATGGAGATGAAAAGAGATTGTGAAAAAAAGAAACTTTGGTTGAATCAAAGAAAATATGTTGAGACGATATTGCAGAGGTTTAATGTGTAGAAGAGTAAACCTGTCAAGGTCCCTATTCCTGTAGGTGTAAATTTATCTGCAAATAAGTGTCCTAAGACACAGGAAGAGGAAGAGGACATGTAACGGGTACACTATTCTAGTGATGGGTTTTTTATGTATGAAATGGTCTATACTAGACCAGACATTTCCCATGCAGTGGGAGTTTTGAGTAGATATATGTCAAATCTAGGGAAAAAGCACTAGACAATTGTAAAGAGGGTTTTCACGGACTTGTGCGGAACTAAATATTATGCAATTTAATACCAATGGATACCTAGATGAGACAGAGTTATAGATATATAGGGGTTCGTTGATGTTGATTGGGTTGGAGATCTTGATCGTAGGAGATCTAGAAGTGGTTATGTGTTTAAACTATTTGGAGGAGAAATCAGTTGGATGAGTAGGAGACAGGTTGTACTTGCACTCTCAACTACAGAAGCTAAATACATGAAAACCTCTCATGCAAGTAAGGAAGTTGTATGGGTGCAAAGGTTATGTTCAGGTATTGGGTTTGTACAATAAGTTGCAAGGCGAGGGTGTGATAGTCAAAATGCAATATTTTTAGCTAAGAACCCAACTTATCATTTAAAAATGAAGCATATTGATGTGCAATATCAATTTGTGTGAGATGTACAAGGTGTTGTTGCAGAAGGTTGACACTTTGAAGAATGTTGTAGACTCGTTGACAAAGTCTGTCGGTATAGATAATTTCTCTTGGTGTAGAGAATCAATGGGTATTGTTGCCTTGAATTTGTGAGAGTAGCAATCACTGGAACCCGGGCTTGCAAAGAAAACAAGAAGTGGGAGAATTTTGGGTATGTGTTATATTATTTGCATGTGGTGGTGGTAGGAGGGTCTAAGTTGGATGTTGATGATCCCCTATTTTTAGTGTTTTTTTAATTTAATCTCAGATTAAGGGATTAGGGTTGTATTATAATATAGATTTTTTAAATGGAGAAATTAATACAGTGAAGGGTTGAGAGGTGCTACACCTAGGAAGGTTGGTTTTCTCCCACTTAAGGGTTTCCGACATAAATCTTTGTGTAATGTGTGTATGAGTCATTGAATAATTTGTGTTTTTCTTAAGAATATGTTTGCATGGTTTTACTTAGTCCATGCGTAATAATTTGTGTTTTTCTTAAGAATATGTTTGCATGGTTTTACTTAGTCCATGCGTGCCATGGGCACGGATGATTTTAAGGAGAAATTATTCGTGATATTTTTGTAAAAATATTCAAATTTCTAAGGATTTTATATAGTTTGTATAAAATTTTGACCATTTTTAAGGTAAAATAATTTTATTCTATAGAATTTGGGCGAATCATTTTTAGAATGAAGAATATTGTTTTGGAAAAAACCATGGAAAATTATCCCATGAGCTAAATTCATCCCCTAATGTTAGCACTGAAATAAGAAACAAAAACAAAATCAAAAGTGGGTGGCAAAGAATAATAAACATGAACACGGGGTTTAAGTCTCAAAGGGATGATAGATTTTCTCTGTGTGGAGCCTTCATTAACAAATGAAGAATGATGACAATCCAAAACGAACAAAGGACCAAAGGTGTGATAAGTACAGAGCTTAAGTACGCCACCAACTATGCCGCACCTTCGATCATTGATAGTGGACAAGCGCTAAGACTATGAACAGCTTCCAGGTATAACCTCGAGGATCGGGTGAGGAACAAAAGTAATCCAAAAAATTTAAAAAACGATATTCATGAAATATAAAAATGAAAAATAATATTAAATTATAATAAAAAAATATTATAATTTTAGCTATAGTTAATCATTATTATCATTAATTATCATTATCATTATCATTATCATTATTGATATAAAAAAATAAAAATTTAGTATTATAATTTAAAAAAATAACAATAATTTCATATATAAATATTAAACATTATAAAACTGTAAAGAAAAAGATAAAACTATACTTAAAAAAGGTGTAGTGCAAGAATAATCATTATTATCATTATCATTATTGATATAAAAAAATAAAAATTTAGTATTATAATTTAAAAAAATAACAATAATTTCATATATAAATATTAAACATTATAAAACTGTAAAGAAAAAGATAAAACTATACTTAAAAAAAGGTGAAGTGCAAGAATAATCATTATTATCATTATCATTATTGATATAAAAAAATAAAAATTTAGTATTATAATTTAAAAAAATAACAATAATTTCATATATAAATATTAAACATTATAAAACTGTAAAGAAAAAGATAAAACTATACTTAAAAAAAGGTGAAGTGCAAGAATAATCATTATTATCATTATCATTATTGATATAAAAAAATAAAAATTTAGTATTATAATTTAAAAAAATAACAATAATTTCATATATAAATATTAAACATTATAAAACTGTAAAGAAAAAGATAAAACTATACTTAAAAAAGGTGAAGTGCAAGAATATTGAAGTAGAGTAGCAAATACACTATAAAACTAAAGAAAAAGCTATGCTTGATAAAAGGGAAGTGCAAGAATATCGAAGATGTTTTCCATTTTTCCTTTTATGATGGATGCATTATTATTTTGATGGTATTTTACGATCAAAATATTCCTCTGTCAAATTTGATGGCGAAATTAAACTTTAAGTGGCAGGCCGATGGCACATTATCATTGGCTAACCTAAATGGATTGTTTGAAAATATGATAAGGCTGGAAGGTCGAATATTTCATGGCTTTTTCTTATTTGATATTGGACTGTCCTTGAACTTTAATGATGGGTTTCTTTCTAGTTGATATATATGGGGTATTTAAATGGTTTTGTATTACCTAAAATTAGATGGAGGAATTATTGAAATTACAATTATATATGGGGTATTTAAATGGTTTTGTATTACCTAAAATTAGATGGAGGAATTATTGAAATTACAATTTGCATGACAATTTTAAGCATATAAATAAAATCGGAATATGGGCATTTAAATGATTTTGTATTAGCAGATATACAACTAGCATAGCCATAAATTTGTGGTTGGTAAATGTTGAAAGGATGGTTTGCAACGACAAATTCATGGCTGGTAAACGTTGAAATTGCAAAAAGATGGCTTGTAAAACTTGAACCGCAGGGAAAGAGAAACGGCTTATAGGTGGACGGAAGTATTCCGAAGGAGTTGGCTGGAAGGAGGCTGTGTGTCCAGAACTTTGATGAAGGCCAAAGGTTTAGGTTGGCCTAGAAAATGAAACCCTAATCACTCATACCTGACAATCAGCTAGCCACCATAATATTCCATCAATATTTAATCTTGTCCATACAAAACTGATTAAGCACTAAAAACTTATTAAATATGCCCATTATCAATAAGCTTAAACCAAGATAAATTCGGAATATGGGACTCAATATAAGACTGCAGTTTAAAATACTGAAATTGCACATTTATATGAATATGAATTTTCCAATTAGAGTTAGGTCGAAAAAATAAGTAAAAATTCCAATGGAATAAGGATGCGATATATGGCCTTTATCTCTCACACAATAGTCTTTATTATATTAGCAAATCCAACAGTTGTAAAGTGGAGAAATTGTTGCAAAGAAGCTACGGGCTACTCCGTATGGCAGAAGGCGGTCCACTCTTCAAGTGTTCCTGCTCTCTGTGCTGTTCAATTACTTTACTTTGGTATAGTCTCCAATTATATTCTTTGTACATTCCATTGAGTTCTGAACATCCCTGCAGCTGCTTTAGTGCTATATATGTGCACATGCATGCAGGCGAATGACAGTGTATGAACAATCCGAAAATAATAAGTGCTGCTTTCTTGTTGATCTCGACGTTCGAAGAACTGGTGTTAGCTGTTCAGTATATTAGACTGTGACCGTTTGAGTGATGGGGGAAGAGACAGCATTGCTAGTGTTTCGGAGGGAATGGCTGGAACAAGTTCAAGGGATTATTGATAATACAATATCTCTAGCAAACGTGGGTACAAATCCGCGCGTCGCCACTGCTCTCCTGGATACGAAACCAGAGGCGTACATACCACACTTTGTCTCGCTGGGGCCTTACCACCACTGGAAGCTGGAGAAGAAGGTTGCGGCCTCTTCTTCTGCCGGAGATAGTTATGAGTTTCGTGAGCTGAAGATGTCAAACGCGGAGGCGTACAAAGTCCAGTCCGCGGCCGCGTTCTGGCGGAGTCGTGGCATAAGCTTGAACGACATAGTTGAAAAGATCAAACGGTTGCGGCAGCAGATTCAAGATTTCTATGATTGGCCAATTAGTACGGACGGCGAGTACCTTGACAACTTCGCTCTTATGATGGCCATAGATTCATCCTTTCTGTTACGTTTCTTAGCCAGTGAGTCTGGATCGTCAGATGCTGACATGAAATGTTTAAGTAGGCTTGAAGTCTCTATTAAGTGCGACATTATGAAGCTGGAGAATCAGATCCCGCTGGATGTATTGAGAGAAACTTTGAAAAATCCAGGCCATCCGGACTCGTATCCCACGGTTCAGGACTTCAGTAAATTATGGCAGAACAAGTACAGTACAGAGTTGTTTCCTTTCAATCAATTTGACATAACAAATAATGATGATGGGCAACCGCATTTACTGGGTTGCTTGCACGCATTCGTYTCGCCGTTGCTGCKTATGRAAGTAATCGACGGGCCAGAGCSGACTCTAATTCAAAGAATGAAGCACTCTCTGGAAGWGGTCGTTGAAGTGGTYGTTGCAGCGATSTTCACTATTTTCCGCGTGAGGCATCCATCTAATGAAGGGCGACATGATATTCTGAAGTCATACAACGCGGGGGAGTTGGAAAAGGGCGGCATTAAATTCAAATCGTTCTCCATGAGGTCCGATCATATCCGATTCGACAAATACTCGGGCACGCTCTACCTTCCCCGGATCACCGTATCCGAAATGCAGACTGAAGTGTTCTTAAGGAACATGCTTGCCTTCGAATTCAACGACGCCGAACGTGGCGACCGCGTTACGCGCTTCGTTGGGCTGATGGACTGCCTCATCGACACGGCCGAGGACGTTCGACTGCTCCGGGAATCTCAAGTCCTTCTTCGCGGAAGTCTCATGTTAACTGACGAGAGCATAGCCGATATGTGGAACGGCATGTGTCATCCCATCTTCAAGGGCCATCTGGAACCTCCCGAGGATCTAAATCGTGCTCTGAAGGAAGTGCTTATAAGGAAATATTATATGAGCCTAGTCAAAAAACTGCTCTGGGAATTCTATTGGGACCATCTGTCGAAGCCAGGGAAGGGTGTAGCTCTGGTCGTTGGAGTCCTTATTCTGGGCATGACTGTTATACAAACATACTGTACTTGGAAACAATGGCAGCATGAAAAGTCTCCTAGCTAAATAAAGAATTCTGCTGCTTCATACTGTAATGGGAAGGAATGTCACTAGATACAGAATTGTGCTGCTTGTTTTACCACTTAACATATGGTTAGTGCTAATTGTCGGGATAGGGATAGCGTAATCAGAGACAAAAGGAGATGAAGATGTATTTTTTTTGTTATGATTTATTTTTTATATACGTGGATAACATCTTTTTATTTCTAAAGTATTGTAATTAAATATTTTGTAAAGAAGTTTAATGCCAGACCAAATTCATTCAAGTAATACCAGTTTAGAGAACTCAAATGGTAAATATATTAATTATAGTAATAATAATATTGAAAATACACATTAAACCATTGCACACTTTCCTATTCAAGTAATACCAGTTTAGAGAACTCAAATGGTAAATATATTAATTATAGTAATAATAATATTGAAAATACACATTAAACCATTGCACACTTTCCTTCTAGGTAGCTCACATCTGATATTTTCACTTGACCTTTGAGTTACACTGCCCAACATAGAATATAAACACTCAGCAATACACTTATCTGACCAGCAGTGGAAGTATGCACCCACAGGTGATATTCAATAGGAAACAGTGGTATTCACCAAAGGAACAACACCCAGATACAAAACGTTCAGCAGTGCAGAACACCCCAAAATATGCCCTTCTTGCAAAGATTCGACCATTTTTATCAGTCGAGACACAAAAGGAAAGATGGAACTCGACCCCTCTACCTCTGAAGTGCACCCAAACTATATAAAAGATTCCCCACAACAGTTGTAATGCTCTCCAGCGCTCAATATGTTAAGGAACAAGTGGGAAATCGACTACAATGTGGAATATGTTGCCCAACAATGGAAGAACTCAAACCTCCCAATGAACTCGACCTCTTCACTACCCGCAATGCGCTCAGATCTCAGTAAAGGCTTGTTGCAAAGCCCACGATTTTATTCCAAGTATCTCAGCAATAGGAAAATAAGAAGTCGACCCCAAATCTGAGTTTAGATGTAATTAGAAGAAGTTCATTAGTTTACCAGTCAAAGTGGTTGTAACTAGGAGTTAATCATGAGTTAAGTTGGTTGTAACTAGGAGTTAATCATGAGTTAAGTTGTTGCAAAAAGAAAATAATTAAAAATAAATTAGTTGCAATTAGAAGTGGAGAGATTACTATTTGTGGGTAAAGTGGTTGTAAGTGGAAAAAGTGGTTAGAAGTGGGTTATCCCTAAAAGAAGGAAGTTTGGTAAAGTTAGTTAGAATGTAACCCCTTATGGACGCTATATGGAGAGTATAAATAAAAGAGCAAGGGTCTCCTATTAGCACCTAATGAACACATTGAATATTTATTATTTGTGAAAAATTTATTGCGGGTATTTCATTGATACATCTGAAGCTACACAAGGTTGAGGTAGCAAAGGATGCAGGCTGCAGTGGATTAAGGTAAGGTGTGTACATACGCAGATTGAAGAAGAAGAGGTTGCATACAATTGGAAAAAAACATGAAATCTTGAGTAGATGAAGATGTGAGGTCTCTAGAGTCTGAAAGAAAGCTCTTAGGAAGCCCTACAATGATTAGGTACAATAGATCTATCTACAGATTCAAAAGGTATGCCATATTCTTATGTGTAGCTACATATTGTTGTCTACATGTGATATGGTTATGAGAAATTCAGGATTTTCCCTAGAGATGTAACGACCCTTGATTATTAAGTATAATTAATTTAATAATATAATCCTAAAAGATTAACTAAACTACATTTATGTCTTAAAATAACATTTTTAATTGATTATTATTAATGAGTTAGTCATGATGGTTAATGGTTCATCTAAATATTAATTAATTAATTAATTAATTAAGTATTAAATAAAAAGGTGGAGAATAAAATATAACATTAAATTAAGTTGCGTATACAAGAAGGGATCACATAAGAATCCCGAGAAGATATAAGATATTTAATGAATGGATAAGATAATTAAATGAATGGATAAGGTAATTAAATGGAGGGATAAGGAATTTAATGGAAGGGGAAGGCGGTGAAGGAGGAATAAGGGGGGG
>ML784235.1:99130-148966 GCA_009831015.1 Picea engelmannii | reverse complement strand
GGGCATTCGACAGGGAAGTTGGCCATGATTTTGGGAGAGCTTTGAGTATTGCAGAGAGCCGAGAGGGGCTATGAGATTGGTGGGCTCAGATTGAGGCATGAGATTTTCTGGTTGTGACATATTGATCAGGAAGGCACCGGGTTGCTAGAGGTTTTGGGATCGGAGGCCCAGGATATCCGTAGATATCCTGGAGCTAGGTCATTTTCCTAGTTGGCAGGGTGGACAATAGTTTTGGGCAATTATTTTTCTGTGTTTGCAGCAGGACTGGACTGTGTAGCAGGTAGCAGGAGAACAACAACAAGGAAGCTGGCAATGCAGATTAGCATCAGGACCAGGTAACCTGTTAAATTATGCATTTATTTTATTCTGCTATGAAGTCGTTAATATTTGATGAATCTAAATTACTGAAGTCACTGGTATGAATGTCAATATTATGTTGAATAGATATTGTCTTAGTTAAGAAATAAATTGTGAAATAAATTTCTTATGAGGATAACGATGTTTAGATATATATATATATATATGGGCATTACAAGAGAGACTATTGGTTATATGGAACTTATGGTATGAGCTAGATCTATATAAATACAACATTGGTATGTCTGATATTAATCATTGGTACATCTTGTTGGTTTGAGTGTTGAGGCATATCTTGTATTTCTTGTTACATGGTTGGGGGTTTTCGTTGTGATGTCTTTGTGAAGTTGTTGGTGTAGTTTGAGGTTGCATATCAGTGAGGGTTTCAGGTCTAGTTGTTACGAGGAAAATCACTATATGGCATGGGGTAAACCACAATAGACGGAAATGACTACAGAAATCAAATCTAATCTCAAGTATGCTATATAAACAAATATGCTAACAAGACAAGATAAAGAGCCTACGTCATTCAGACATTCGATGAAGTCCACCATTGAGCACTTGGATCAAAGAAATACACATGCAACTTGTCCTCAACAACCAAGATACACAAGAATACAGTGATAATATATAAACTTAGAACATATAATAGCATAATCCATCAATATTCATAACAAATGTGTCGATGGAATAACAATTCAAATATTTACAAGACATTAATTGGATGAGAAAACAATATTTCTATTAAATTGTAATCAACATAAGTGTGTGAATGACTAACTTTCGTGTCGGCACGTTCGAAACCAAGAAACTAAGTCCCTTCCAGCTGGGCATCCACCACTTCAATCCTCCACCAAAGGCAAATTCATATAAGAGAGACAATCAGGTTTTCCATCAAATAGAAAAGAGCTTGGGGGATGAACAATGTGTTCAAACTTAAAAGGACAAAGCGATGCAGACTCAATATGAAGTGAATAATTTCTCCAGTGAAAATTTGCTCTCAAAGTTGAATTCTTCTCCTCTTTTTCCACAGCTTGGATATGGCCCATTTATATCCTTCAAAGGGAACTCAAAGGCCGAGTTGGAATGTTTCCAGTATATGGAAGGTCAAGGATAATGGTTCTCATGATGTGACGTGGAAACCCGACACCATTTTTTAATTTTGGGCACAAAATCCAATGTGTGTGGGTCATAATGGTGCAACATGTGTATACGCATGTGGTATAATTGTTAGGGTGCGTATATGTGGAAAAATAAAATTTTTATCTCTAGGAACTGCAAAAAGGGACTTTAAATCTACATAGGGAAATGGAAAAAACCTTCTGAGAAAGTTTCATGGGGTGAGGCAAATCTTTCTATATCATATGCCCCCTAATGTGTGAGGTCAGAGGAGTATCTGTGATGACCAAAAGACATTATAATTCCCATAAGTGGAGTAATGGAGACCCAATTGGATGAACTAGTTGCTCGTAAGAATATTATAATCCATAATGACTTTGTACACATGGATGTCAATTTGAATTACACTGCAGATCCATGTGGAAATATACCAAACTATTGGTCATGGCCATGAATAAGAAATACAAAAGTAGATACATGCCATAGGTTGTCATAAACATGAACAAGGCCCAGTGAAAACCAGTCTCAAAATCAATATAAAGATATATGTATATAATGGAGTACAATCTACTCTCCCATGATCATTTAAGTCATATAGGTATTGGTCCAATGAATGATAGAAATAGCTCAGGAAAGTTACAACTATGAATTGATGTCTTCAAGTCTTCTACACGATCTGCCAAAGGTGCAAGTCTACATCATGTGAGTAAAGGAGTTGAGGTCGAACACAATGAGACTTCATTTGATTATTGGTCATTAAGGTATACCGTTAACAAATGCGAGGCAACCTACCGATAATGAAAGTAGGTATTAAGGCACCAAGTACATTCTTGCAAGTGTGAATAAAGGTGTTGAGGTCAAACACTTGAAGAATCCATCGATCAAGAGAAATTTATGTATTCCCAACTATCGATGGCAAGAGAACCTACCACTGAGAAAGCCTCTAGGTACTCGTAGGACTCTAAGTCTCGTTTCCATAATAGATGGGATGAAGTCGATAGAAGAAGACCTGTTGAAAGGAGAGCATTAAGGAATATCTCATCATTCAACACGAGGTACAGAGAAGGAGCTTGATGATTTGGAGGAACTCGGACGAAGAAATCGTTGACGAACTAATGACCCTATGAATCTTTTGCATGCACCAGATGCAAGTAGTGTATGAAAAAAGACCCTTTGAATAGCAACCAATGAGGAAAATTTTTGACAAAGGCGAGGAAACCACGAATAAGGCTAATGGCATCCAAGACACTACACGAATCTCAATGTGTGAATAGATTTATTTCCATAGAACACAAGGGAAAGCCTCCAGTCAACGACTAATTAGGAGAAGTTGAATGTTGAGTTCATGGTTATCTACCCATAAGGAAAGTAGGACCAAGGTGCACGGTAGGACTACAACTTCATGTAACTCTAAGATAGACCAAGGGTATGTCCGACATGCAAAGTCAAGAGTTTTGAGAAATGGTCAACCAACGCTGATACACATCCTTTGAACAAGAGCATGAGACATATGGATGACTCTGTCAAGATAGACTCAGTGATGAAACTTTGTGATGCAGGAGGCACCAATAAAACTCTTCATAAGGACTGGAAAAGTAACCAATGAGGGGAGTAAACTCTAAGTAACGATCTCAACTTCCTAAGGCCATTCTAAACCAAAACGTTTGATAAAAAGTGGACTCAAAATTTTGTGCTTTGTTCAAAGGTGACATCAATGCTGCCAACATAAGATAATATTCTTTTCCCGCCCATCTTTTTCTGTTTTTTCATAGACAAATGAATGATATGATACAGAGGAAGAAATGAGTGTCGTGAGTAAGAAATTGGTTCCAATAGTGGAACATACCTATGCTCAATGCAAGGAGGTGCATGCAGGATATGGACACTCGGGGAAATGCTTCCTCATAGGGTACAGGGTGTCAAGCTACAAAGGATATAAACAAGGCTTTTCTTAGATGATGATGAAAACTGTAGAGGTGATAGGATTATAATGCGAAAGCAAGAACCGGTAGTAGGCTCAATACTGCAAGCAAGAGAATTAGATGAAATTACAACTTAATTCCAAAGAATGTCATTTTTCATAAATTTAGTCCCCTAGGCCCAAAAAAGTATAAAACAATACCCAGGAGACCTCTTCTAGCCACTAGTGTCTAGAGTATTCCTTTTTCAAAATTAGTCTAATTGGTCTGAAAAAGGGTTAAACTTACACCAAATAGATGTCCTTTCAAATCCAACTTATAAGTGTGAAAGAGACAAGTTCACTTGACAATCTTTTCTCTTTTTGAGAGAGTTAGAAAAGAGCTTAAAAAAGACTCGTGGATGTTTTTCTAAGCAACATATCATTGGGGAGGCCATGGCTCCTGTACAGGACTTATGTGGAAAGTCAGAAAATCACAGATAGTTGACACAACCTTGGGAAAACCCAAATATTTCCAAGTTGAGGAGGATAAAATACTTGCAGAGGTTACCTTTTCTACAGTATATTGAATAATGCCCCTTATATGGAAGGGTGTAGAAGAAGGAATTTGAGTCTCTACAAGATCATTCCAGTCAAAGGAAACCACCGTAGGACTTGGAGGGATCATACTCAAAGAGAGTGGAATTCTCCCTTGTTTAGAAGGTACAAAACTAGAAATGCTAAGAACATGGTCGAAATATGCATCACCACCCAAAAGAAGACTGTGATTGACCGAAGATTGCATCGGCAATGTCACTTACTTAGACTTGTCACTTGCCAAGAGAAGAGTAGGATCAACTGAAGATTGGATTGGCATGACCACTTCTTCAACCATTGGTTGAATAGGATGTGAGAAAATAATTTCAAGAGACGTATCACCCTCAAAAATAGGAGTGGTGTCGACCGAAGATTGCATCGAAATGACCGATGGTTGAACATGATGTGATACAACAAGTTAAAGAGACGCATCACCCCCTAAAAGAAGAGGGTGTCGGCCAAAGATTGCATCGGCACGACCACTGTATCAACCAAAGAAGGACTATAATGTTGGGAAACCAAAAATGACTCAAAACCCAAAGGGCCCGCAGGCAAGGACCACGCTTCTTGTACCACAACACTAGCAAGGCACAAACGAGTAAGATGATATCTTTTTCAAAGTCTACAAAGTAAATTGGGCTTACATCTTATACGTAGAGGCTTCTCAATCGTATGAATGCCCCCAGCATGAATTACAGTGGCTGGTGGCTTGCTCTCAACATGACTTGCAAAGGCTAGTAGCAGATCTCCAACATGACTTGCAGTGTGGCGATGAATCCACAACATGACTAGAAGAGATTGGTGATGAATCCCCAACATGACTAGCATATTTTGGTGATGTTTGTGAAATGTGATTAGTAGTGACTAGAGTTATGCCCCGAGCTTGACTTGTAGCGGCTGGTTGCATGTATTCAACATGACTTGCAGAGGTTGTTGACCAATCTCCAACATGACTAGCAGAGGTTGGAGATATAACAATAGTATGACTTGCAGTGACTGGACTAGTGGTGGCGATTGGTTGAGGCATTTGAGACCAAGGTTCCTGGAAAGACTGGTTTTGAGAAATTATAGGCCAAGAAGGGTTCTAGTATACACCATGGCCATGTCTCGCACAAAAGTATCCTCCTCCAAAATGATTCATAAAGGGTTGTAAGGACATTGTCAGTGAGGAATCTATTTGCAAAGAGAAAGAAACAAGACAAGGGTTACTCAGGTGAGGATATATGTGTCCGCCAGATGAAGGAAATTCGTGAAAGGGATTTCCCATACTATAAAACTCACTCCCTCCATATGAGACACCAGAGGACAGACAAAGGTCTTCCATGGGAAAATCATTTGTAGGAACTGACATAGCGGAAGAAGGATAGACAAACGACATGTAATAAGTAGAATGACCACCCATTTGAGTACTTTCTCCTGGAAAAGTGAATCTAGGATTTGATCCATAGGAATGAATATTATAACCTCCTATTGTAAGAGTTTGTTGAGGGATATGACTCCCACCAAATGAAAAGGGAGAATAAGGAGGTGCCATGCCTCCAGACCCAAAACTAGGATTCACATAAGGCAACGAGACAGAGTATGGAAAGTGGAAAGACATGTCTAGCATACCATCAGAAAAATGATTAGAGGCCCAAAGTATTGGCTGAGTATCATGATTTGGCGTACCACTCAGAAATACAAAAGGATTCGTCCCCATGGAATGAGAAAATACTATGGGATGGGTAACGCAAATTGATGGAGTCACGTGAGCTCCACTAACCATAGAAATTAAAAATCAGTACACAATACAAAATCCTAAGGCCAACTAATAATCAAAGAGCACACCAAAGTAAAGTAAAAAGGCCAATATGCTCACAAATAGTATAAAGTGGCTGAAAGGGGCCTCCCTCACTAAAGTAGGTATTCCTCGCCCAAGAAGGGCCTAATACTCCCTACAAAAGATCGGAGGTATCAAAATCAGTTAGAAGGGCCCTTGTGGGCTTAACATCTAGTCAGTCAGATCCCCCTTGGAGAGGTAATCCTCCATAAAGGTTGTGTGTTTTCCGACCCTTATCTGACTCAAGTTACCTGCAGAATAACCCCTACAAGTAACCTATGTGGCTACCTATGTCAAGCAACTAAGCCACCACAATATAACCAATGCATAGGCAAATAGTCGTAAGTCAGGTCCACCATATGGTCAGGGTAACAAAGCCTAGAATATTGAAATAATTGCCTCTCATAGAGGTAAAGGTACTAGCAAGACCCACATATACGAATAGATCCCCATAAATATCTCTGACACTAAGAAGGTATTGGGGGGGTATCCCCTCAACCAACCTCACACGACCTCGTGCTTAACTCCAGTGTGAGTGGAGCCTCCTGACATCACCAATTATACAATGGATTTCACCACTCCCTTAGTCAAAAACATATGTTGAGTTTAATATTATTGGAGAAGTTTACTCACAAAATCCTATTCTAAGGCTCTAAATCTTAAGCTAGTTTGTGCACCCTGAAAAATAAAATCGTTTCTAATCAATTTTAAATTTATCAGCATTAATTTTAGTGGATTTTCTTACTCAAAAGGTGTGGTCATGAAAATGATGATGTTATGACTCAATAATTAAAATAAATGAATACGAATGAAATGCAAAGTCCTAACTTCAATTCCCAATAAATGATACGCTTTTCAAAATGCAACTTTCAATTTAATTTTGCAATTTCAAATAAGATGCAATATTTCCATACATGTACTAAAATCAACGATAAGAACCCAAAAGATCAAATGCCAACAATGCAAAATGTATTTTTTTTTCATTTTCAATATAAAAGAACGAAAATGAAAGGACTTAAAAACAACTTGATATAAATATCCTACTGTATTTAAATAGAGACAAACTAATTAGAATATCAAGAAGAAAACACCCAGCCCATGATGCAAGGAAAACCAATGAAAATGATGATGAGAAAGAAAAAAAACGCCCGGAAATTTAACCAAAAAAAGGTTTCCTATCACTCTGCAGGAACTTAACAGTCATGTCAAAGACTGAAGAAGGCTCAACAACCATCAAAAGTACTTACCCCAAAAACGTCAAACTCAACAATCAATCAAACAAGGATGTTGTACACGACTATTCAGGAGAAAATCATGTATATACGCTTCCTACAGAATGAAATCTCACGTATGTACGGGACTGTCTGGGAAAAAAATGCGTATATGTATTGAAACACTTCCAGATTAAGGATAAGGCCAAGAAACTAAGACTCAAAATGAACAGAGATTGTCAAGCAATCAGACGACAAGAAACTCAAGATAAATGAGAGCAATCAAAGGATAAAAACACTCCAAACCCCAAAAGAAGATTTACTCCCCAGTAAGGTATGCAATTTTTCTATGAGGAAAATCACTCTATGGCATGGGGTAAACCACAATAGACAGAAATGACTACAGAAATCAACTCTAATCTCAAGTATGCTATATAAACAAATATGCTAAGAAGACAAGATAAATATCCTACCTCGTCCAGATGTTCAATGAAGTCCATTGTTGAGCACTTGACTCAGAGAAATACACCTACAACTTGTCCTCAAAAACCAAGATACATAAGCATATGGTGATAATATGTAAACTAAGCACATATAATAGCATAATCCATCAATATTCATAACAAATACGCCCATGGAATAACAATTCAAATATTTGCAAGACATTAATTGGACGAGAAAAGAGTATTTCTATTAAAATATAATAAAAAAAGTGTATAAATGACAAACTTTTGTGTCAGCACATTCGGAACCGAGAAACTAAGTCCCTTCCAGCTGGGCATCCACCAAAGGTAAGCTCATATAAGAGAGACAATGAGGTTCTCCATCAAATAGGGAAGAGCTTGGGGGTTGAACAATGTGTTCATACTTAAAAGGATAAAGGGATGCTGACTCAATATGAAGTGAATAATTTATCCATAGTAACTTTGCTCTCAAAGTTGAATTATTCTCCTCTTTCTCCATAGCTTGGATATGGCCCATTTATAGCCTTCAAAAATCACTGAAGTGCCAATTCAGAACATTTCCAGTATATGGAAGATTAAGGATGATGGATCTTGTAATGTGACATGGAAACCCAACACCATTTTTTAATTTTGGGCACAAAACCTGACGTATGCGGGTTGTAATGGTGAAACCTACATATACACATGTTGTATAATTGTTAGGGAGCGTATATGTAAAGAAATACAATTTTTAGGTTTGGGAACTACAAAAAGGGACTTCAAGTCTGCAAAGGGAAATGAAAAAGGCCTTTTGAGCAAGTTGCATGGGGTGAGGCAAATCTTTCTATAACACTAGTCCATGTGAGGTTTATTACACATGAAATGATTGTATAGACATGTATGGCACATGAATAAAGATATATAGATGCACTTGGTTAAAGGATATGTATGATGATGTATGCATAGGGAACAACTATATATTGGGCACAGTGACAGGTTACAGGTTGATGTGATAGAGGCAACAAAGTGTCTAAGTTTCATAAATGTGAAAACCATATCTTTCTGAAGGTGTATGCAAGCTGCAGTATAGACAGGCCGCGTACATACACAGGCTAGAGAATAGACAAGCCGTGTACATACGCAGGCTGCAATATAGACAGGTCACATATCTATTGGCATTTGCTTGGTACAGGTTGATTACTGGTAAAGGTTGATCACATGTTATTGGTACAGGTTGGTTATAGGTTGTTGGCACATATTGGTACATGTTTACAGTGGTATATCTCATAGTGATAGTGTGGCAGTGGTTTCATCATCTATTTGACACTTATATTTCAAGGCAGTAGGATGGGGAAAGGATAGGTGGTTGTACCCACCTTTCGGTTGTAGTCGTAGAACATAGGGGGTTGTAGCCTCCTTTTGGTTGGAGCCAGAAAATTAGGGAGTTGAAGCTTTCCTCAAGTTGTAGCCTGAAAATTTAGGGATTTGGAGTCTCCTTCTAGTTTCAGTTGGAAAACAAAGGAATTTGGTGCTTCTAATGAATGTAATTTTTAAATACATATAGGAAAAACCATTCCATGGTTTTCACCTGCATTGGGTTTCCACGTAAAAATATCGGTGTACCATGTATGTGTTTGATTGCTCATTGTTCATGGTTTATTTATTCTCCACTTGTTAAATGATATTGGTAAATTGATCACAAATATAAAAACACTTATATATTGTGGTTAAAAAGGATTATAAATCTCTATTATTGATTTATCCCCCCTCTCAGTAATCCAACAATTGGTATCATAGGAGGTCCTTCAAGAAATAGTTTATCCACTGGAAGGAGATCATGGATCACATTATAGTTGGGATACCATGGTTTAATGGTGATAAATATGCACTCGGAAGAAATAAAATATAGACATACATACATGCATAGGGATTTGATATTTGGAAATTAGTGGTGGATGGATACAAAGCACCAACTACTCCCCCAACAGACAAGGATGCAAAGAAACTTATAGAAAATAATTCAAGATCCAAGAATGTTATTCAAAATGGTGTAGATGAATCAAATTTTACCAAAATCATGCACTGTGAATCCACAAAAGAGATGTGGGACAAACTAAAGACTATCTATGAAGGAGATGAAAAAATTAAGGAAGCAAAACTTCAAATTTTCAGACCAAAGTTAGAACAGTTAAAGATGAATGAAGATTAAAACATAGTAGCCTACTTTCTACGTATCGATGAGGTAGTAAACGACATCAAAGGCTTGGGATATGAGATAAAGAAACTGGTCATTGTTAAAAAGGAATGAAGATCTCTACCAATGACATTTGACTCGAAGATCTCAGCCCTAGAAGAAAGAGTGGATCTGGATATAATGACCATGGACGTGCCACATGGGATACTCACAATTTATGAGATGAGGAGATAACAATACAATCTCATTACAAAGGAAACATAATTCAAAGCATCCAATAAGACAAAGAAAAGGAACAAGCAACAACCAAAGTTAGTTTGCAAGAAAGAGCCAAAGTCTGATTCCAATAGTAGTGATGATTTAGAAGACAATGAAGAAATGGCCAACTTCGTCAGAAGGTTAAAACCACCAATCAGAAAGTAAAAAGGTGAGATTCCATTGATTTTCTTTAATTGTGATGGTATTGGTCATTTTTATAAAAAAACTCCCCACAAGAAAAAGAAAATAAACGAGGAAGATGAAGCTAAAAGGAAACAAATATATAAAGGAAAAAGATACAAAACAAATTCTTCAAGAAAAATCTCACTACCAAGGAATATAGTTCCTCGTCAGACGAAGATGAAGTCAATGATAATGATACAAAAAGAGTAATATTTATGATAGTATAAAAATCTAATGAATAAGACTCTGAAAAGGAATATGAAGAGGCAAAATTTGATCTCATGGAAGAATTGATGAGTTCCATTGAAGTTATAAAAAGGGAGAAGAAGAAAAAAAAATCTCCAAGTGGAACTAAAGAAGAAATAAAAAACTCATATTTCAAACTCTGAAGAACTAGAGAAGATGATCACAAAATTGAAAGTTCATATATAAGAAGATAAGAGGATTGAGGAAGAACTCAAAGGGAATTTAGAAGAAAGAGATAGGATCATTGGATATTTGGAGGTAGATATTGTCACATTGAGAAAAGACTTTCAGAATAAAAATATACAGAACAACTCTAAAGTTTTGGACGCAATTATTAGCAATCAAAGGCCAGATCATGATATGTATGGACTAAGATACACCTAGATAGAAAAAGGCTCAAGATCCAATTAGGAAACAAAGCAAAGAGTCTATGTAGAGACAATCAAAGGATCTAATGAAAGAGAAGAAGACAAGACACTTCACAAGGAAAATCACAAAGACACTCCTCCACCTAGAAGATTCAAATTTCAGAATCAATGACAGTGAGAAACAAGAAGGCCTCAAGAAGAAGAAGGGTTCAGAAAAGTAACTCATTTTCGATGATCTACAACTTTCAAGTATCAAATTATCTTTCTCAATTTATGTTATTCATGTAATAATTTGGCCGTAAATTTCAGAGAAAATAACAGGAACAAAAAAAACTGTGAAAGTTATGCACGAAATGATTATTCAAGAAGGCCTAATGACACAAAACATAAAATACAATAGGTTTGAATCCTTGTTTACTAATATGGAATGCTACAAGTGAAATAATTTTCGACTCATGGCCAAATATTTTAGAAAGACAGTTCCTCCAATGAGAACCGAAACATAATAATAACATTCATAGACAGGAAACACAAAGAATATGGGTAAGAAAGAAGAATCAATACAACAATGAAGAATGAACACTCGCTTGACAACATTAACAAAAGAAATGTGGTTGGTATGTTGACAGTGGTTGCTCAAAGCATATGATAGGTTATAAGAACAGGTTTCTTACATTGAAAAAGGAAAGAGATGGATCATTTTCATTTGGGAGTGATAACTCAGCTAGGATTATAGGAAGAGGCACAGTTAATATTGGAAATAAGGAATCCAAGGCAGAGAATTTTCTACTAGTGGAAGACACGAAACATAATATTATGAGTGTAAGTCAAATGTGTGATCAAGGACACAAAATCATGTCTGATTCAAAGAAATTTGAAATAAGAAAAACAAGTTTAGGAAAGTTAGTTTAGCAAAATATATGTGTTAAATGAAATTGCAAAAGAAAAGTGTTGTCTGGGAAAGAAAGATGAGGTTTGGCTATGGCACAAAAGTATGGGTCACATAAAATTCGATAATCTTTTCAATATCAGCAAAAATGAAGAAGTAAGAGAAATTCCCTAGATTTCAAAACCATAAAATATCTTATGCAAGCATTGTCTACAAGGAAAGAAAACCAAGACCAAGTTCAAAACAAAAGGGTACTCCTCAACAAAGCCACTTGAACTTGTGCATAATAATGTAGTTGGACCAACAAGAGCAAAATAATTGAAAGGTGAGCAATATTTTATGTTATTGGTTGATGATTATACAAGAATGGTTGTAGTATGTTTTTTCAGGAGCTCCAGGCAAAACTAAAGAAGAAAGAAAACACTCAGAATTCAAACTCTGAAGAACTAGAGAATATTATCACAAAATTGACAGTTTGGATAGAAGAAGATAAGATGATTGAGGAATCACTCATAGGGCAGTTAGAATAAAGAGACAGGATCATTGGATATTTGGAGGTAGATATTGTCACATTGAGAAAATACCTTCAGAAGAAAAACATGTAGAACAACTCTAAAGTTTTGGATGATATTATTAGCAATAAAATGCCACATCATGATAAGTACGGAATAGGATACACCTTGAAAAAAAAAGTCTCAAGTTCCAAAATGACAGATTAGGAAACAAATCAAAGAAGTTATGCAAAGAAACCCAGAGGATCTAATGAAAGAAAAGAAGACAAGAATCTTCACAAGGAAAATCATAGAGACACTCCACCTAGAAGATTTAAATTTCAAAATCAGTGACAGTCAGAAATAAGAAGGCCTCAAGAAGAAGAAGGGTTCATAAGAGTAACTCATTTTTGAATATCTATAACTCTCGGGTATCAAATTATCTTTCTCATTTTATGTTATTCATGTAATAATTTTAGACATAAGGCTGTAAATTGCAGAGAAAATAACATGAACAAAAATAACCGTGAAATTTATGCACAAAATGATTATTCAAGAAGGCCTAATGACACATAGAACAAAAGCTACAATAGGTTTGAATCCTTGAGTACTTATATGGAATGCTACAAGTGAAATAATTTTGGACACATGGCCAAATATTGTAGAATCATAGTTTCTGCAGGAGAACTAAAACAAAATAATAACAGTCACAGACAAGAAACACAGAGAATATGGGTAAGAAAGCAGAATCAGTACAACACTAAAGAATGCACACTCTATTTATAATATCAACACAAGAAATGTGGTTGGTATGTTGACAGTGGTTTCTAAAAGCATATGACAGGTGATAAGAACAAGTTTCTCACATTGAAAAATGAAAGAGATGGATCAGTTTCATTTGGGACTAACAACTCATCCATGATTATAGGAAGAGGCACAGTTAAGATTGGAAACAAGACAAGGTAGACAATTTTATACTAGTGGAAGACATGAAACATAATATTTTGAGCATAAGTCAAATGTGTGATCAAGGACACAAAATTGTGTTTGATTTAGAGAAATGTGAAATAATAAAAACATGTTTAGGCAAGCTAGTGGCTAGAGCTGCAAAAACTCCAAGAAAAATATATGTGTTAAATGAAATTGGAAAATAAAAGTGTTTCCTAGGAAAATAATATGAGGTTTGGCTATGGCACGGAAGGATGGGTCACTTAAAATTTGATAATCTTGTTAATATCAGCGAAAATGAAGAAGTAAGAGAAATTCCCTAGATTTCAAAACCAACAAATATTTTATGCAAGCATTGTCTACAAGGAAACAAAACCAAGACCAAGTTAAAAAAAAAGGGTACTCCTCAACAAAGCCACTTGAACTTGTGCATACTGATCTAGTTGGACCAACAAGAACAAAATAATTTAAAGGTGAGCAATATTTTATGCTATTGGTTGATGATTATACAAGAATGACTGCAATGTGTTTTCTTAGGAAGAAGTCATAAGCATTTGAAAACTTCAATATATACAAGGAGATGGTTGAAAATGAAATAGATTCAAATATCAATTGCTTAAGATATGATAATGGTGGAGAATTTACATCAAAAGAGTTTATGGACTTATGCAGTGAGAATGGTATAAAGAGATAGTTTTCAACAGCCAGGACACCTCAACAAAATGGAGTTGTTGAAAGAAAGAACATGACAATGCAGGAAATGGCCATAACTATGTTGATGGATTCAAAGTTGAGATATTTTTTTTGGGTACAACCAGTGCATACAACAGTTCATATTCAGAAAAGAGGAATGCTCAGAAACAACAGTGATAAGAATCCCTATGAGCTATGGAAAGGAATACCAGCAATTGTGAATCACTTTAGAATTTTTGGAAGCAAATGTTACATCGAAAGAGAAGATGAAAGAATGGGAAAGTTTGATTCTCAAGTTGATAAAGGTATACTGGTTGGATGCTCAATTTCAAGGAAAGCATACAAGTGCTTCAATCTAAGACTCAAAAAGTTAGTAGCAAGCATCAATGTGACCATTGATGAGACACGTGGACGTAAAATAAAGGAAGAAAACAAAGACTCATTGGAACAGGTTTTCAAAGAAGAAGTAAAAGAAGAAGAAGCAGAAGAGGAAAACGAAGAAGGATAATAAAAATAAAAAAAACAAGATCCTCAGGCACCTCTAAAGAAACCTACCAGGAGAGTATAGAAGAATCATCCAACAGGTCATATTATTGGGAATAAGGATGCAAGAGTTGAAACCAAAATAATAATTCGCTCACCAGACTAGCAACACCTAGCACTATTATCCACAATTGAGTTGAGTAGCTTTGAATAAGCTAGCATGGATGAATTATGGATCAAAGCAATAGATGAAGAATTAGATCATATAGAAAAGAATGACACTTGGGAACTGGTTCCAATGCCAAGGAACAAGAATGTGATTGGTACAAAGTGGGTCTTCAGAAACAAATTGAACGAAGATGGGCAGGTTACTAGGAACAAATAAAGATTGGTTTGTAAAGGATATGCTCAAGTTGAAGGTATAGAATTTGAAGAGACATTTTCCCAAGTTGCTAGAATGGAAGAAATCAGATTGATCCTCTCTTATGCATGCTCCAAGAATATTAAAATGTATTACATGGACATGAAATCATCCTTCCTAAAAGGAGATCTAGAAGAATATGTCTACATTGCATAACCAGAAGGATTTCAGTTGCCAGGGAATGAAAATTATGTTTGCAGGTTGAATAAATCCTTTTTTGGTCTTAAAAAGGCCCCCACAACATGGTATTCCAGACTGGACAGATACTTACAACATCAAGGGTTTAGAAAAGAAAATGCAGACAACAACCTCTACATCAAGGTAAACCAAGATAGTATTTTGGTAACTGAAGTTTATGTTGATGATATTATCTTTGGTAGTGATGATGACAGGATGCGAAAGAAATTTCCAAAGGATATAAAAAATGAGTTCGAGATGTCATTGCTTGGAGACTTATCTTTCTTCTTGGGTCTTTAGATATGTCAAAGAAACCAAGACATTTTTATCTCTTAGACAAAGTACATTAGAGAAATTCTAAAGAGGTTCGGAATGGAAGATTCAACTCAGTTAAAACTCCTATGAAAACCAGTTGCAAGTTAAGTAAAGATGATTATTAAAAGACTATAGATCATAGGAAGAACATGTCAATGATTGACAACTTACATTATGTGATACCTTACAGACCAGATGTAATGCAGGAAGTTGGACAGGTGACACAATTTCAAGAAGCACCAAAGGAATCACATGTTCTATCAGAAAAGAGAATATTCATATATCTTAAGGGTACATAAGATTTTGGATTATGGTATCCAAAAAGGAATGGATCTATCACTTTTTTCCCACACAGACGTAGATTGGGAAGTTTTCTTTGATGACCGAAGAAGTACAAGTGGAGCATCATTCTACTTCGGTGAGTGTTTGGTATCTTAGATCAGAAAGAAAAAAACATTAGTATCATTGTCTACAGTCGAAGCAAAGTATATAACAATAGAATCATCTTGTACACATGTCCTATGGATGAAACAAAATTTGACAGATGTACAGGTTGAGTATGATGAGGTCATTTTGATATATTGTGATAACACAAGTGCCATTAGTATCTCAAAGAATCCAGTGATGCATTCCAAGACGAAGCACATTCCAATCGAGTTTCATTTTCTACAGGAACAAGTTGTAGAGAAGAACATTAATATATCCATATGAGAATGAATTCTTCACATCCATATAGTGTACCTTCCATTTTCTAGTTGTTGCAATAGCTAGAGCTAACCAAATGGAATCAATCTTGGCAATCGGTGCAAAAGTCTCCTCATAGTCAATGACTTGTACCTGTGAGTAACCTTATAATTTGTAATGTATCTATCATCATCAATTTTTGTCTTGAAAATCCACTTACATCTATAAAGCTTCCTATTGGAAGGTAGAGGAACCAACTCCCCCATGTATTGTTCTTTATGAGGGAAATGTACTCCTCTTTCATAGCTTCTTCCCAATGGGGGTTTCCTTTATCCTTTGTATAAGAAAGAGGATATAATGAAAGTAATATATAAAAATAAATAGGAAACAATAGCTCCATGGTAGTAAAATATTGTGGAGGCTCCACAAACTGAGACCTGGTTCTCTGTGGATTAGCAAGATCACCCACTAGATCACCTATTTCCTGAAGAGTTTCTTGTTCCCATCGTGGTCGATGCTATAGAAATGAAACTTCTTGTTTCTGATAAGAAATATCATATATATCATATTCAAATATATGATCACAAATCTGATCGAAATAAGTCTCATGAAGTTCTGCAACTAGTGGCG
Organism: Picea engelmannii; assembly: GCA_009831015.1. Classification (NCBI taxonomy): domain Eukaryota; kingdom Viridiplantae; phylum Streptophyta; class Pinopsida; order Pinales; family Pinaceae; genus Picea; species Picea engelmannii. The sequence continues at coordinate 132,543 of ML784235.1, read as the reverse complement.
ATGGAGATAGAGGCGTGGATTGCTATGGAAGTACTTGTGAAGGACCCTCTTGAAATTTAAAACTCCTTTGAATGAATAGTGTATTTGATGTAGTATATAATAACCTATATCCCTTCACTCCCTCTGGATATCCAATAAAAATATACTCCTTACTCTGATCTTCCATATCTTTCCTCGTATAATAAGGGATCCTAGCACATACACAGGAACCGAAAATTCTAAAGTGAGTGCCTTATGGTTTCTTCTTGCTCTAATCCTTATATGGAGTGACTCCCTTTACTGATTTATGAGGAACTCTATTCTGAATGTAGGCTGCAAATTTGATAGCTTCAACCCATAACTTTGGAGGTAGTTCTCTAGCCTACAACATACAGTTGGTCATCTCTTTCAATGTCTTGATCTTTCTCTTCACTACTCCATGATGTTGTGGAGTTTATGGAACTGTGTGTTGCAACTCTATATTCTGGAAAATGATGATCAACATCCTTATTCACATACTCTCCTACATTATCTGTACGAAGATTCTTAATCCTCTTCCCTATTTGGTTCTCAACTAGATGCTTGAAGCCTTTAAGACACTCAAAGACCTCATATTTTAATTTGAGAAAGTAGACTCCTGTATATCTCGAAAAATCATCAATGAAATTAAGAACATACTTAGATTTACTAATCGATGGGTGTGAGAAAGGACCTATAATGCCAATGTGAACCAACTCTAGAAGTGATGATTCCCTCCATGTTTTACCTATGTTGAACTTCTCCTCAGGATTTTTTCCTAGTACGCGTCCCTAGCAAACTCCATCTATGTATTGAATGTGGGGTAATCTATCTACCATTCCAACCTTAATAAGATTATCTAAATATTTAAAATTCATATACCCAAACCTCTCATGCCACAACCTAGACTCTTAATTAGCATGTATTCGAAGAGATACATAATCATATTTATGAGTGAAGTGAGAGAATGTGTACAACCTGGAATGGCGATTAACCTCACCAAAGGAAAATTTTGAACTATCTAACAAGTTGGAAACAATAATTGAGTCCGTAGTGAACTCCACCTTATTCCCTGAACCTGAATGAGTGTTTTGATAAATGGAGAGAAGATTCACTAAAATCTTTAGAACATGAAGTACATCCTGAAAGCATCCATGGTATCAACTCTACCCCTACCACACACCTTTGTAGGAGAATCATATCCCATGAAGATTGGTGGTTTGAAACAAGTCTCCAAGTATGAGAAAAGTCTATTTGATGAGGCCATGTGATGGGTATCCCCTTAATCAAGCACCCAAGCATTAGGATAATATGAAATAGAAATTAATTCCCTCTTTTGGATGATGGATTTTTCTTTGCATTATCTGGAATACAATCCTCGAGGTGATATTGCTCAAGTGTTTGTGCCATGAGATTTATGGTATTTTTCATGCAAGAAATCTCAGGATGGAACCCCTTGTTACAATGGGAAAAAATTGTCTTCTCCTTCTTTCCTTTTGATTCTTTGGAACTCAAACTCTCATATGTGGAATTTTTTTTACCTTCCTTTGTGTTCTCTTGTTCCTTCTTACCCTTTTTCTTCTACCTATTTTTATTTGAACTTCCTTGAGTTGTAAGAACACAGGGATTGGAATTCTTAACTGCCCCTATTTGGATGAGCTTTGTTTTTTCATGGATAAGTGACTCCATGAAATCATATAGGGATATAATCTTCCATGTAGACCCCATAGCTAACCTACTAGTATGAAAAGAATAAGTGTAGACAAAATACTCCAGTCCTAGTTTAGTTAGAATTGAAAAGATTATATGTTCATCTTTCTTATCAATTCCATAATCCTTAAAATGAGAAAGCAAAGTTTTAAAATTATAAAATTAGTCTCGTAGGGTCTTGAAATATATTGGATTCAATGCATTTATATCATTCTCTAGCTGATGACCTCTTAGATTGTCTTGATTTCCAAAAATCCTTCAAGTTTGTCCAAACATCGTTAGGATTCTTGCAAGTATCGACATGAAAGAGGAGATCTAGAGAGACTATCAAGCACAATATCCTGTAGGCTTCATCAATTTTGTTGAAGTGTTTTTATTTCTCTATGGATGAAGTAGGCTTGACCTCATTCCCCATGGTGATCCTATGCAAACCCTTGCTTTGAAGTAAAAGCTCTATCTTGAGCTTCCACTCAAAGTAGTTGAAGGGTGTCAAGATCACTCAAGAAGATGGTTGATCCATAGTTCTCTATGGGATGTCCAATATGATATATAAACGTACAATAAAAGTGAATACTCCCTCACAATAATGGATTTGATACCATGTAGGATTAAACCACAATCCAAGACCTAATTGTGAGAAGGAAATACTACAATAGCTAATTGCAAAAGAGAGATAGGAGAGAGAAAAATAGAATCAATATTTACATATAAGATACTAATAAACTAACTCTAATCACAATGAATTAATCCTTGATAATGAGTACAATATATAGGACTCTCCACATGAGGAGTAATGCACACTAGGTTGGGATTTCCATGTGCGTGCTCAAGAAAAAAAGTAACTTCTCCACAATCAAATGCCATGTCACCTAAACCGACGTTTCAGAGACTCCAAATTCGTTGCCATATCAACGACATAACGTCGCATAAGCATCGAAACAACCGTCGCAAAATGGGCCAAATATGCTAGTGTCAAAAGTTGTTAATAATAAGAAAAGGTGAAAAATATAAGTGTGCCCTTAGTGAGAACTATACATGAATTCAACATGCATTCCATAATAGAAAAAATATCTTAGTATAAGACTAGATTCCAAGAATGGAACTAAAGTCCTAACTTAGTGAGAATTTGATAATTATGGAAAGTCACTAAATAAGTGAAGTGAGTTAACTCCAAGTATTAGATGGGTAATGCACTAGTCCATAGGAGGATAATATTCTTACTAAAGTGCGCTCTATAGCCATGAAATAGGAAATATATCCTAAAATTAAGGAAATAAGAATTATCTCCTAAAAAATAGGAATTTGCCTAATGGTGGCTAAAAAATAGGAATTGGCCTAATGGTAGCTAAAAAATAGGAATTTTCCTAATGGTGGTTTATGAGCCCATGGTTTTGGAAACCCATGTTATTTTCCCATCTTATTACATATAGGAGTCCACGGGTTAATAATAGACTTGCTATAAATAGCAGTCTTCCTAAATAGTAGGAAAAATGGAAAAAATGAATATGTCACTAAGTATGTAGTTGAGCATGTACCCCAACATTGTGTCTCTTGTGTATTGATGATTCATCTATGATCTTGTTTTTTCCATTGCATATGTTTTCAGTCAATAATTTTAGTGTAAATATGTTCAATGTTAGTTAGATCACTAGGAAGTAATTTTCAGATATGAAATTAGTCACATAGAGTTGCATGTGAAAATTGACATGGTCTCAGAGCTTGAGATTTGAATAGAAGGGGGCCATGTTGAGACACTTTGGTGGCTTAAACACTAGAAGAGTGTTGTACTTATTCTTTTTCTTGTTCTGGGTAGGTAAATATGCTGACTACATTGAAGCTTGATGATAGGTTGGAAGGGGAAACCAACTTCTGATCTTGGAAGGAAAGGGTTATCCTTATGTTGGAAGAGAATGACCTCAAGAAATATGTTGAGGATGTTATTCCTATCCCGACTAATCCAGTATATTTGGAATTTCACAAGAAGAGGGAAGTGAAAGACACAAGATTATTGCTAGAGTCCATGAAGGACCAATTGATTCCTCACATTGCTAAGAAAGAAACTACAAAGGATATGTATGATTCTTTTGTGGGTCTTTACCAAAACAAGAATAATAGAAGGATGTTAAACTTGGAGCATCAACATCAGATTGTTAGGATGACTAGTGAATACATAGTTGTCAGTTATGTTATGAAGATTACTCATATCTAATATCATCTCATAGATATTGGTGAGATAGTACAAGATGTTGAGTTGGTGAATTTAACATTGAGAGGTATTTCCTATTCCCGAGAGACATTTTTGTAGGGGATCTATGGACAAGACAAGTTTTGATAATTTGACATGCTATGGAAAGAATGCATCCAGGAGGAAAAATGATTAGTATCCAGGATGATATGGATGGTGTGGTAATGAGTAGAAGTGATGAGAATGAGGCCCTTCTATCCCACAATATAAAGGGTAGAATGGTTTCTCCAGACATAAGAGGTATGTCAGGGAGAATGGATTCTCCCAAGAAATAAGCATCTCTAGAGCTGAGATGGAAGAATGATATTAGTAAGATAATATGTTATGATTTCAATGAATTTGGTTATTATACTTCACACTATCCACATCATAGGTGAAGAGGAAGAAGGAATCAAGCATCAACATCAGAGGTTGATGAGGTTGGAAATAAGTTCTAGAGGGAGATCCTGTTGGTATCTGGCCTTTCAGGATTTGTCTCTAGTAGGGAGACTAGTGTTAGAAAAATAGGACCGCGGAGCAATAAAATAAAACAAATGCAGAAACAAAACACAGAAGACACACAATACAAGAGAGACACAGATTTACGTGGTTCACCCAGTGTGGGCTACGTCCACCAGAGAAATTGCCAGGTCCTTCCTTTATTATTATCCAGCAAATGAAGGGATACAACCTACAACAAAACCCGCTGTAACTTCCTCTTCTTTCTCTCACAGTCTCCTCTCTCAGAATACAATATTCACCATCATCCATAGCCATAATACATTTCCCTCATAAAAGAGGGTTGCCTTCTAGGGAAAAAACCCTAACATAATCTCTACCGTTAGATCTGCGACCTTATAATGAACGGTCTAGATTTACAATGAAATTACAATATACTTTTACAAGGCAATTTTTGCTTCGGGGGATTTTCCCCCGAACCCCCGCTGGGGGCCCTCTTTCCCCCAGACCCCCCAGCCCGGGGGATGGACCCCCCGGACCCCACAGAGGGGGTACCCCCCCTCTGCACTCCCTCGCGTGGAAGAGTGTACATACTTCTGGGGTGTAAATACTTCATGGGGTATAAACACGACTGAAAGCAAGGACCTCTAAATCAAGAAGATAATCAGGCTCCACAACCAACAACTAGGTTGGTGGACAATGGAGAATCTTTCCATATGAGAGGTACTAGAGAGTTGTTAGAAACTCTCATAGAGACTGGCTCAAACTTATGCGTGGAGCTTGGTATAGGAGACAAGCATTCAATATGAGGATCTGGTACAATATGGTTTCAATTGGATTTAGGAGAGATATTGATGGTGTCGAATGTCTTGTGGGTGCTGGAAATCAGGACGAGCATCCTCTCAGTATCATATATTGAGAGGAAGGGATATCATATATTGTTTCGAGATGGACAGATACTGCTTGTGCCCAAACTGTCTAGCTTCTATTAAACAATTATTTTTGGAGTTAAAAAGGGAAACTTATATAGGTTGAGGGGCCATCATATGAGTGTTATGACCAACAGGAACAAAGACAAATGAGGAGGATCAAGTGGCTCCACTAGTGGTGAGGGAGGCAACCACACCAATAATATAGGTTTAGAGGAAGTGGGTAGCTCCATGAGTGGTGAGGCAGGTGGCCCGACCAATAGTATTGAATCAGAGGGAGGCAAATTTCAGAGGGAGTCAGCCTTCAGGATCTAGGATGGAGGAGAAACCTCCCAGAACTGTGCAGAGCATAGTGGACATGGAGCACATGGATGAAAGGTTGTGCAAAGTCATAGGGAGTTAGGTTTCAAAAGGAATATGCAGTCTCAGAGTGAGCCTAACCTTAAGGAGAGACAATTGGCTCGGAGAGAGAGATGGGAATCCAGAGGGAGTTCCCCCTCAAGTTTAGTTGGGAGAGAGACATCTTCCAAGAATAACAGAAAGTTTTCATGGTTGGAGGAGGCTAGACAAGAGCTCCATAGGTAGGAGACTTCTAGGGCATGTGAGACCTCCACGAAGGATACACTTGTCTCAGCAGGTTTTTCTATATTGACAAAGGAGACATCCACTCAAGTGGATTGGGGAGTAGGAGTTGCTTGAGTTGCAGAGGGAGCATATAGTGAGGTAGATTGCACAAAACGAATTTATTTAGTGACTGAGGGTGCGACTAGTTAGATATATTTTTCCTCGGGGATTGAGGATGTGTCCAATCAGACAGAATAGAAAACTAGATTTGTTACAGTGAACGAGGATGAGACTAGTCAAGAAGAGTTTTCCTTAGTGACCAAGGATACAACCAATTAGATAGAATTGACAGAAGAACTTACTATGACACAGAGAGCATCCCATTTGGACTATTAGAGTACAGATGAGGTGGTAGATCAAGAGAGATATGTATTATGAGCGACACTAGTGCATCCAGGTGCTGCGGGATGGGATACCTCCCTTTATAAGAGGGAGTGTTGATTTTTTATAGCTTCAAGAGGTATTCCCACAAGAGCCCAAGGTTCCAGGCATGTGGAAATTGTTTTGGCACCAGTTTTGACTTTCGTTTCAGTGAAATCATCCTAGAAATGAGGCTAGGGCCTCATGGGAAATTTAATGGGATTTGTTGGTCTGTGTGAGGGTGACACACCCACTAAGAGGATTAAAATATTCTAATTAAATGTTGAGTTTAGGAAGGGATTCTAAACTCACTCATTGGACTCCTATAGAAAGGAGACATGTCATTGTGACAAAGTGTGATCATTTTGGAAGAATGGAGTTGGCATAAGTGAGTCTGAACATGTGTCAAGGAGGATTGGTGATCTTAGCAAAGGGAAGTCTTCAAGGTGGTGAATCTAGCCCAAGAGAGATGACCAAATAAGGTTGCATGTGTGAGTGAATTTTTCGTACCATATGCGATTTGTATGAGGACAAAGTGCGTATATACGTGGGTTGCATATTGAAAAATTGTGTATAGGGTATACATGATTTGCAGTGGAGAGAACAATGTATGTCCATGGGTTTCCAGTTGGTGAATCACTTAACTGATTTTCGAGGAAGGTACAAATATGTACATGCTAACAGGTGACGTCAACAGGTTCTACTAGTGATCTATAATAGAATCTTTGTAAATGGAGACTTCCAGAATATTTTTGAGGTTTGGTATTTTGATTTGTATGGTTATTGGAGAACAAGGTTGTCCTCATATTTGGTGACATTGTATTGGCTTAGAGGATTTATTTTTCCCTCGTCTTGGTGACGTTGAGAGGACTATTTTTATCCTCAGATTTGAAGGATTCGATAAAGTTAAAGAACATAATTATTGTGTCTCTAGTGTATTGATGGTTCATCTATGATCTTGTTGTTTCCGCTGCATATGTTTTTAATCAATAATTTTAGTGTAAAGTTGTTCAATGATAGTTATATCACTAGGAAGAAATTTTCAGATATGAAATTAGTTACAAAGAGTTTCATGTTAAAATTAACAATGGAAAAACCTATACATGGCAAGGCATGGCAATACCTATACCTAAAACTAGACCTAGACCATGACCTATACCACTACAAAGGGCATACCATAATGGAATGGATAGACATATATCATAGCTGAGTTGGTATCTAAATGGAATGGATAGACATGTCTTCCTCTCTCTCCCTCTCACACTCTCAGACTCTCTCTCTCTATTTCCCCTATTGTTTTTCCTCTCTCTCCCTCTCACACTCTAACACACTCTACAAAGTTTTGTACTTGGAAAGGAAAGACATGACCTTGACCTAGACATGGGAAGACCTAGACCTAGACCTAGACATGGAAAGGCATTGAAAGAACTAGATCTATACCTAGACCATGACCTATACCTATACCGTGTTCTAGAGCTAGACTTACACCATGAACTAGACCCGCACCTAGGCCATGACCTAGACCCCCTAGCTCCATCTAAACCTAGTCCCCCATCTATACCCAATCCTTAACCCCCTCCACACCCAAGCCCTAAGTTCATTATTCCTATACCTCATGTTGAAGGTTCCATAACCCTTGCACGTCCATCTTGGTTCTCTAACCATTTCCATATTCCTCAAAGAACTTTCAATCTTAATCCCTTAGGTCATAGTTGTCCCCAAACCCTTATACACCTTTATTCATAAAGATATTTGGGGCATAAAACAAAATTTTGATCCATTTCATTGAGAGTGTGTACATCCTCTTGTTAGTATAAATAAATAAGTTCAGATAATGTGCCTACCTCATATATTTTCCCAACAAAAACATGCATGTGTTCCTAGAATGTGTGCATGTGTTCCTAAAACACCAATGCCATATAGGGTGCACACATTCTAGGAATGTGCATGCATTCCTTCTGGGTAGGAATATGAGGCAAGCAGACTCCTCAACCTCATTTTGTTTGAAAAATTTGAACTATCCCGACATATGCACATATAAATAGCAACAATAGACATGTTTTCTGTCTTTTTGGAAAACAAACTTGTGTCTTCTTGTGTAATTGGTAGAAAGCTTTATGCAATTGGAAGACAATTGTTAGTGGAAAGCAAACTTCTATCTTCTTGTGTAATTGGTAGACAAATTTGTGCAACTAGAAGAAAAATGTTAGTGGAAAGAAAACTTATGTCTTCTTGTGTATTTGGTAGAAAAAATTGTTTAATTGGAAGACAATTATTAGTGGAAAGAAAACTTGTGTCTTGTTGTGTAATTGGTAGACAAATTGGTGAAAATGGAAGACAACTTTCAGTGGAAATAAAACTTGTGTCTTCTTGTGTAATTGATAGAAAAAAATGTATAACTAGAAGACAATTATTAGTGGAAAGTAAACTTGGGTCCTCTTGTATAATTGTTAAACAAATTTGTGTAATTGGAAGACAATTGTGTGTGGAAACCAAACTTGTTGCAGTGTACTTGGAAGACAGTTGTTCTCTTTAAACATGGGGAACCTACATAATAAAAGTATAAATTCTTCGAGGAAATAAAAACTTGTTGAAAAGGTTATTGGGTAAAGAGAAAAAGAAAGGTTAGGTATGTCAAGACACATGCTTTCAACAGAGGGAAATCCAAATTCTAGAAAAATAGATGTCATTGTTTTTTCTCCTCCATCAACACAAGCAAAGTGTAGTATTTCAGTAGAGTCCAATACACTTCATACTTAAATTGAACCTCCAATCACTATATTGTCAAGAGAAGATATTTTTGATGACTAGATGATGGATAATTTTCTTGGAGTGGATTATACAATGGATTAAACTAGAGAGGAAACTGGTACAAAACCTTCTGGTGAAGAATTTCTTGTGGTGTAACCTCTTTTTGGATAGTCGGACATTCCAAAAAATAGTCATGGGTGTGTCCAATCTCCTCCTAGAATTGATTTGCTAGTGATTTAAGAAACATGAACTTCTAGATTTGTAACTCCATAGTAGGGAGGTCAAGAGTGATAGAATGTAGGTTCATCGTCCCTAGATAGATTGAGTAGTGTGCGACAAAGAACTCTTAAATACATTTAGGTGGATGAATGTGGTCTATCATCATTTGAAGGTAAGTAACATAACTAGAGTATTCATTATCATTCTTATAAAATAATTAAAAAATATTTTGAACCAAAATCTAATGTTGTTAAATGTAAATTATTTTTGGATTTTTTAAAATATAGAAGTTTAACCTCTTTTAGGATAATTTTAGCCATTAAAACACACAAAATTTCATAAAAAAATCATCATTTTGTTAAAAACCTTGTGGATGGTTTTCAAAACATTGGTAGAAAAAATCATTCTAAATACCATAATGGAGCCCGACATGTCTTGTCACAATCAATTGCTACCAAGATCACAAGAAAACATCATTTTCTCCAACAATCTACCCATCTCATAAAATGCAATATAAAAACCCTTTGAAAGTATTATAATAGAAGAGATAGCCTCGACATAGGTGGCCCAAAATATTTGTTGGATTTCAATGGTAAGCTACCTCATTATGGCATGAAGTTAATTGGAGTAGTTAAGGGACTAGTATAGACTTTCTGACATGAGAACGCTAAACCTTCTTCCAACTAAAAAGATGTACTAAAATTGAGAAGGGGATATAGGGATAGATAACCCCACATTAAACACTTTCTTGACATGACACAGACACAATTGTATGAGAGATTTAGAACTGTACATGGTGCACTTAACTTGGGCCAAATATCTTTCCATAAATGCAAGCCTTGGTAAGTTCGAATTAACACAATTCATAACACATGTTGCTGTAGATACCACATTGAGTATGGTTATTATTATCATACATACATATATACATATATATCATGTATTGCATAACACCATTATGCAAGAATTCTCAGTTATATTGTCGTCGCCATCATATAAAACCTTTACTCACAACATATTGTGTACAAGTCTAGATGATTGTACATTCTATCAAAAATAGTTATTAGATGGGACATGCCCCAGGTGTAGTGGAATGGAATTATTGAGAAAGTTCATCCATGTGAGAAATGTGTATGAATTGTTGAAGAACGAGGTTGACTCGCAAATATTTAAATATTTCATGTATAATATTGATGGAGGGTAGGAAAGAAAAAATATACAATTGGTGACTTCCCAGGTAAGATTGTGTGACTTCATCAAGGACTTATTTGAAAATACATGACAATATGTTCATCATTCCCATTTGGTTCATTGGTAGGATGAGAATTTTAGAATATGTAGAGATGCATTTCCCATTGGTAGTCTATCAGTGGTTGATTTTGCTGAGAACTACACCCTTCAATAGTAAAATGAGATTCAAATCCAATATTATCACTCGAAGTAGGTCAACATAATGGTCCATATTACATATAGGCATGGGTTTGATAATAATGAAGAAAAAAAAGTTATATTGAAGGAGTGTCACTTCTACATAAGTTGTGATTAGTGCCATGACTTAGCCTACATACAAAATTGATTTCAGTTGTTTCAAAATCACATGAAAGAGAAGAACATACAAATGGATCAACACTAAATTTGGTTAGATGGTTCTGTGGGCTAGTTAAAAAATTCTTGTGTATTTAAATGGTTGTGTATGTTGCACAAAAAACTTAAGGTACCACATATTTTGAACTATTTTGAGTCTGGGCACACATTACAAGGAACAAATATCTACGGTTTGGGGTAGGACCACAATAGACAGAACGACACCAATAGATCAACTCAAATCCCAAGTATGCTAGATAAATGGAAATGCCAAAAAAAGAAAGGATAGAATCCTACCTATCCCAGACGTTCGTTGATCCGGATTTATGTAGGAACACAATGAAATATAGAAATACACATAAACTCAGAGATGCAGCGGAAATAAGACTTCATTTCATTAATAGAAAATGACTGAAATATGCTTACAGACAGAATGTAAATAAACTAGCTAAGGCGCTGATAGCTTATCTCTGAGAAGAGATGTGGTTGCTACTCGCATCCGTGAGAAGATCGTTACAATGAGGCTCAGAAGGCCTTTTTACAATAGATGGGAATGCCAAAAGTCCTAGACATCCAAAAACCTAACCCTAGGAGATGAAGCGCCAAAAGTCATGTGGGCCCCGTTTGGGTAAGTTGGTGCATCAACTTCCCGGGGTCGTAACTTTTGCATACGATCTCCGTTTTAGGCATATGATAGCTCGTTGGAAAGATCTATCCGAGGAATACAACATTTTTGAAAAAATTCCAAGATGGAATTTTGCAACCGCAAGCAACATACCCCAAAAAATGTCGTTTAGGGCCTCAAAACGGCTCCAGAAGTTCAGGACTTGAAAAACTGCTAAAAATAGTAAATTGCCAAAATGGCCAGAAAATTGTTTTGAGCCAGTCGGAAAAGGTGGGTGGCCACCGATATCCACCTGGATCATTCGTAGGATACCATTGTTGATATCACAATCCAATTCTTGATACCTAACACTTTTCCTCAACATCCAAAATACACAAGAATATGGAAAATGTATGAAATGTTAGCATATAAATTAGCATAATCCATTAACACGCGCAACAAATTTACCCATGGAAAATAACATAAACATTTGCAACATATAATTGGATGAGCAAAGAGTATTTATATTAATACAATCAACAAGAGTACATAGGTCAAAACCTCTTGTATGAACAACTTGTCGAAATCGAGAAACTAAGTCCCTCCACTTGGGCCTTCACCACTTCAATCCTCCACAAGGCAAGATCACAAGTTCTAGGATTAATTGGGTTCCTCCTTAATAGTATATGGAGATATTGGGGGATAAACATAAGGATAGTTCATACTTAAGGGACTAAGGGATGTAGACTCAAGGATGTAATATGAGGTAAACTTTCTCGAGAGTGTAGTTGATCTCAACTTTTTCTCTTCTCCCAAGGCTTGTATATGGCTCAATTTATATTCTTCAAAGTAAATTAAAGGGTCGAATCATAGCGTTTCCGACATATGAAAGGCCAAGGATCATGGATCACGTAACTTGACATGGAAAATCTGAAATATTTTTAATTTTGAGCAAAAGACTGATGTACATGGGTTGTAATGGAGCAATCTGTGTATACACAATTTGTATAATTGTATCCCACATGTATGTACAAAATTTTGAATTTTTGACTTTTAACTGAGCAAAATGGGGAAACTGGGTCTGCAGAGGGAAATGATATGCGACCAAAGAATTATGCATAGGGTGTGGAAAAAAAATTATATAACATATGCCCCCTAATGCGTGAGGTCAAAGGAGAAATAATTATGGCCAAAATACAATACAATTCCCAGAAGTGGAGTAGTGAGGACCCAGTTGGAGGAACTACTCACCCATCAGAATATTACAATCCATATTGACTTTGTACACATGACTTATAATTTGAAGTACATTGCAGATCCATGTTCATATATAGAAGATAATTTTTCATAGCCATGAAGAGGTAATACAAAGTAGACATATGTCATAGGTGGTCATAGCCATGAAAAAAACACAGTGGAGTCCAATATCAAAATCAATTGATGATATCTAGATACAATGAAGTACAATATGATCTTCCATGATAACTAAAGTCATATAGGACTAGTGCGATGAAAGACAACAACATGTATGAGGTGTTTCTACTGTGATTTGTAGGTCTTCTACACTAACCGTTGATGGTGCAAGTCCACATCATGTGAATAAAGAAGTTGAAGTCAAACACAACGAGACTTCGTTTGATTATCGATCATCTAGGTATACCGTTAAAAAATGTGATATGACCCACCAATGATGAAAGTAGGAATCAAGGAACCAAGAACATTCAAAAAGTGTGAATAAAGGTGTTGAACTCGAACACTTGAAGAATCCATCGAGCAGGAGACATTAATGTATTCCCAACTGTTGTTGACAAGATAACCTACCATTAATGACTGCAAGCCTCTAGGTACTCTTATTACTCTAGATCTTGATTCCAGAATAGATGAGTTGGAGTCAATGGAATGAGGTTCGTTGAAAGGATGGAATTAAGGTATCCCCCATCATCCATCGCGAGATACAAGGAAACACTTGATGATTAGGAAGATCTTGGATGAATAGGGTATGCATGAACCAATGACCATGTGCATCTCTCGCATGCACTAGATGCAAGTAGTACATGAAATAGACCCTCTGAATAGCAGCCAATAATGAAAATTGTCTAAAAATGTGAGGAAACCACCAATAGGGTCTAATGGAATCCAAGACATTGCACAAATCCCAATGTGTGAATATATTTCTTGTCGTCGAACACAAGGGAAACCACCCAGTCAACGACCAATCAAGAGATGTTATTTTTTGGGTTCAAGGTAACCTACTAATGATGAAACTAGACCCAGGGTGCAAGGTAGGACAATAGATTCATGTGATTCCGAGATACACTTATAAAGGGATCTTCGACATGCAAAGTCAAGAATTATGAGGAATGGTCAACACAAGTTTAGACTTCCTTTGAAAAAGAGAATGAAAAATATGGATAACTCAGGTAGCATAGAATCAATACTAAACATTGACAAAAGTTTCTGACGTAGGAGGCATCAACAAACTCTCCATAAGGACTCGAAGGATAACTAGTCAGAGGAGTAAGATCTCAGTAACAAGTTCAACTTTCGAAGGCCATACTAAACACAAACCTTTGATGAATGGACTAAAAATATTATTCTCGATGCAAGGGAACTCATGCAGGATATGGACACTTAGGTGGATGTTTCCTCTAGGTGTAAGGGGTGTCAAGATGCAAAGGATATATTAAAGGCATTTCTTGGAGAACGTTGAGAAATGTTGGGGCAATGGTCTTATAATGAGAAAGAGAGAATAAAATAGGCTCAACAATGGAAGAAAGATAATGAAATACAATTAAAACTCGACCTTAGGAAGTAGGCTTCCAATAGTGTTATTTTTCAAAAATTTAGTCTCTCGAGACCGAAAAAGTGTAAAAAAATACCTAGGAGAACTCTTCTAGTCAATGTTGACTAGAGTATTTATTTTTTGTGGTTAGCCCATTTGATTTAAAAAAGGGAAAAATTATATCGAATAGACGTCCTTTCAAATCTGTTTAATGAGTGTGAAAGAAAACAAGATTACTCGACAATATTTTCATTTTTAAGGAATCTAAAAAGAGCTTAACTAAGACTCTAGGATGTAATGGAGGGATTCCCATAGGTATTAGTGAGAAAAACATTGATAGAAGACATGAGGCCCAAACACAATGTCATGGTGGGACGAAACAAGACTCCCAAGCCTATGAAAGTGATTCAGCATGGGCGCCAAACTGCGAACAAGGTTCTAACTAGGGCACCCATGAATGGTAGGCTCCACCACGTGAATTACAACACTTCTAAAAAAAAAAAGGAGGTTATCTGTTGTAACTTAGTAGGGTTTATCATCAAGCCAAAAGAATCAAGAAAAATATAATGAAAAAATGCATGAAGGAGAAAATCTAACCTACATGCTAGTTTCGAAATCATTACCTATTAGAATGGATCGACATGGAAGAAAAAGTATTGATGCCTCTAGCATGGATTACAGTAAGTGGTGGGTTGTATTCAACATGAATTACATAGGTTGTTGAAATGTATCCAACATGACTTGCACAGGTTGGCGACTGGACTCCAACATGAATCGCAAAGGTTGGTGAATTGACACCAATATGACTAGCAGTGACTGGACTTTTTCTCCCAGCATGACTCACAAAGACTAGTTTCTTTCCCACAACATGACTAGTATATGTTGGTGACACGTATCCAACTTGAATAACATAGTTTGGCGACTTAGTTCCAGTATGAATCACAGTGACTGTACCTTTTCTCCCAGCATGACTCACATAGGCTAGTTTCTTTCCTCTGGTATGACTAGCAGAGGCTAGTGACACATCTCCAACATGACTAGCAAAGGTTGGTGACTTAGTGCCAACATGATTTGTAGTGACTGGAATTTTTCTCCCATCATGAATCACAGATGTTGGTTTCTTTCCCCCGGCATGACTAGTAGAGTCTAGCGACATGTCTCCAATGTGACTAGTAGAGTTTGGCGGCTTAGTGATAGTATGACTCACATTGATTGGAATTTTACTCCCGGCATGACTCGTATATGACCGTTTCTTGTCCCCAGTATGACTAGCAGAGGTTGGTGACATGTTTGAAGTATTTTTCATGACATAAGGATCGTATCACATACTTCAAGAGACGATGCGACAATTGGGGAGGTTTAGCTCACTCCATGATGACTCAAAACTCATGACGTAATGCAAAATCCTAAGTCCAAATAATATACAAAGAGAACACCCCTAAATAAAACTAGAAGCCAATGCACACAAAAAAGAGAGGGTGGTTGAAAAGGGGCCTCCCAAACTAAAGAAGGTATGTCTCTCCCAAAAGGGGATTGAGTCTCTTGAACAATAGAGCGAAGGTAAAAAAATTAGTTATAAGGACCCTCATGGTATTCACAACGCAATTGATCATACCCCTCCCAAGAGAAGATCCTTTATAAAGTTTGTGTGTTGTATGATCCCTATCTGACTCAGGGTACCCGCAGAATAACCCCTGCAAGCAACCTGTGTGGATACCTAGGATATGTAACTAAGGTCACCAAGGTATAACAAATGCTCGGGCGAACATTCGTAGGTCATGTCCATCGTATGGGTAGTGTAGCTAAGCTCGAAGCTCAAGAAGCACCAAGGTACCCAAAGAATCCCTAGATACGAATAGAACCCTAGAAATATATCTAATGATAGGAAGGTATTAGAGGGATATCTCTGGAACCAACTTCATGCAACCTCGTTCTTAACTTTGGTTTTAGAGGAGCCTCCCGAGAACATGAATTATACAATGGATTTCAACACTCCCTAGATAGACAACTACATTGAGTTTTGTATCCTTGGAGAATTTTACTGACAAAATCCTACTCCAAGGCCCTAAATCCTAAAAATATTTGTGTACCCTAAAAAACAAAATCTTTCTAATCAATTTTAATTATTAACCATCAATTTTCATGGCTTTTGTTTACTCTAGAGGTATGTTCGTGAAACTAATGGTGTTATGACTCAACATATGAAATATGCACATGTAAAAACACCGCTAAGTATTAGTCTTGTTTTTCAAAAGAAATATAATTATTCTAAATGTTGTGCACAAGATGTAGTCTCTTTCAATTTCAATGAAAATGCAATCTTTCCTAAAATTCCAAGATTAATGCAATCTAGACAAAAGTGCAAATGCTTCAAATGAAATGCAAAATTTTTGTATTTTCAATATAGGAAAATGAAAATGACAATTTTATTTTTTTTGTATTTTCAATATAAAGGAATGAAAATGCAAAACTGAACTAATAACCTCTCATATAGACCCTACTCCAAGAATATTAAGACAAGCCAAGTTGGTCACAAAGAAGCTACTACTCAGACCTAAATGCAAGGACTAAAAATGACAGAAATAACAAGAAACAATTTTTCCAAAAAAATAACAATAACACAACTTCCTATCACTTTGCAAGCACTCAACAAACATAACAAAGACCCAAGAAGACTCATCCACACTCAGAACCCATCCAAAAAACACCAAACTAAACCTAAAAGGCTTAGAAAAATATGTACCTGACTATTCTGGGAATATAAGCATATGTATGCTCCCTAGACACAAACAACCCATGTATGTACACAATTGTTCAAGGAAAACCCATGTATTCCAAGAAAAACACTAATTGGGTAAGAATTAATCCAAGCAACTCAAATACACAACAATTTACAAGTTGTTGGGCTACATGTGACATAGAAACTAAGGCAAACATAGATAAATCAAAGAGAAAAATCAGCAAATAACCCCCAAAAGGATAATTCCCTAGTGGAGTCTCCAATTTTGTTACCAGGAATAAATTTCTATGGTTAAGGGTAGGACCACAATAAACAAAATGACACCAAGAATTCAACTCAAATCTCAAGTATGCTAGATAAATAAAAATGCCAGCAAAAGAAAGACTAGAAGCCTATTGTTTTCGAACATTCATAGGAGACCATCGTTGAGCTCACAGTCCAATGCTTGATACCTACCATTTGTCCTCAACATCCAAGATAGACAAGGATATGGAAAATGTATGAAATTCTAGCATATAAACTAGCATAATCCATTAACATATACAACAAATTTACCCATGGGAAATAATATAAACATTTGCAACATATAATTGGATGAGAAAAGAGTATTTCTATGAATATAATCAGCAGGAGTACATTGATGACAACCTCTTGTATCAACAAATCGTTGAAACCAAGAAAATAAGTCTGTCCACCTAGGCCTTCACCACTTCAATCCTCCACAAAGAAATCTCACAAGTTCTAGGAGTAATTGGGTTCCTCCTTCACAGGATAGGGAGAGCTTGGGGGATGAACATATGGAGAGTTCAGAATTAAACAACTAAGGTATGCAGACTCAAGGATGTAATATGAGGAAAAATTTCTCTAGAGTGTACATGCTCTCAAATTTTTATCTTCTCCCAAGACTTGTATACAGATCAATTTATAGCCTTCAAATGGAATTGAAGGGTGGAATCATAATGTTTCTAGCATATTAAAGGCCAAGGATCATCGATCCCATGACTTGGCATGGAAAATATGAAATATTTTTAATTTTTAGCATAAAACACGATGTACACGGGCTCTAATGGAGCAACCTCTGTATATGAAAGTTGTATAATTGTAGCCCGCGTATATGTACAAAAGTTTGAATTTTTTACTTTTGACTAAGAAAAATGGGGAAATTGAGTCTGCAGAGGGAAAGGGTAGGCCACCAAAGCATGATGCATAGGGTGTGGATTTTTTTTTTATAATAGGAATGGGAAAGGGGAGGATGATGGAGGAGGCACATGCATCAAAAGAATATTATGTAGGAAAGAAACCAAGTTCACAACTACTTCCATAATTCAAGATGCAAAATCCATTATTGAATGGTGTTCTTCAGTAATGGGAGAGGGAACAAGAACCCGTGAGGGCTAATCAACCAGGAAAACACATGTACACAGATACTTTTTGGAGGTGGTCAATGTAGATCGATCACAGTGGTATGAATGAAAAACAATCCATGGCACTCGTGGATTACATTCAGTTCAAACATCAAATAATGCAATAGTTGAAATATGGATGAGAAAATCGCTCGCTTCTAAATTCCATGTAGTAGTAATGAATGGGATGAGTCTGAATCCACATACTGGGTTGATATATGGGATCGTGTATCACTCCCCATTGGTCAATATACAAGTATGGAATTCTCAAATTTGGAGGATGATCAATCAAATATTTGAACATATTATGATCACGTATCAAATCTCGTACTTCTAGGTTCGGTGAATATTCTATTAAATTTTGAATAACTAGCATCAATGTTTTATGCTTTGGTCATTTAGTGGACTCATGTGTTGGCAGTCCTTTTTTTGCATGGCACATATATGCAATTATTTCCCTGAAATGTAATGAATGGGGTTCTGACTATTGGTTGGAACGTTCTTAGAGGGAAGGAAGACCCTCATGCTCTCAGTAAAAAAAATTGAAGGCATTGAATTTCCTATTGGGTCGATTCTTATTAAAGGAAAATATTTGAAACAGGATGAAATAACATAGAATAAAGGTGGTTATGTATATAGACCAAGTGAAGTTGTATGCCACTTTATGAACTTGGTTGTTGGTAAAAACCTCCAACTACGAACAATTCTAAGTAAGAACTCATCAAAGGTATGATACTTCTTGCCTTACTCTGAACACAAGAAGTGAATGGAGACCATTAGTATTAGAAGTGTTCCTAATGGTATACTTGAATGACCATAGGTATGTATACCACCCAATGATTGTCGAAAATATGGAATTTCTCTTGTCTTTCCATGTTGGACCTCTCCTTTCCTTTCCTTTCCTTTCATTGCCATATCTTTATTTTCCATTGCTTGTCATGGTTTTCCATGCCTTTCTTTGCCATGTATTTCCATACCTTGCCCTGTTTTTCCTTCCCTAGACCTAGACCTATACCACGACCTAGACCTAGACCTTTCATTGTCTTTCCTTGCCTTGTATTTCCATTCCCTTCCTTCCCTTTCCTTCCCATGCCATGTCTTGTATTGTCTTTTCTTTCCTTGTCTTGCCTTTCCTTGTCTTCCATTGCCTTATCTTTCCATGCCTTACCTTGCCTTGATTTTCCTTGACTTACATTGCTTAGCCTTGCCTTGTCTTTCCATTCCTTTCCTTGTCTTGGATTGACTTTCCATTCCATGCCATGTATTGTATTTCCTTTCCTTTCCTTGCCCTGCCTCATCTTTCCTTTCCTTTCCTTGCCTTTCCTTGTCCTTCCACTCCTTTTCTTTCCATGCCTTTCCTTTCCTTTCCTTTCCTCTACTTACCTTTCTATGCCATGTATTGTCTTGTACTGTCTTGTCCTTCCTTTACTTGCCTTGTCTAGCCTTGTCTTTCCTTGTCTTGCCATGCCTTTCCTTTCCTTTCCTTTCTTTTTCTTTCCATGCCATGTCTTGCCTTTTCTTTCCTTGCCTTTCATTTCCTTGTCTTTCCCTACCTTTTCTTGCCATGCCTTGCCTTTCCTTTCCATGTCTAGCCTTTCCTTTAATTTTCTTTTCTTGGCTTTACTTACCTTGTATTGTCTTTCCATGTCTATATGTCCCTTGCCTTTCCTTAACTTTCCTTGATTTTCCTTGTCTTGCCTTATATTTCCATGTCTTACATTGATCATGACCTATAACTATAGCTATACCTACATCATATCCATGACCAATACCATGAACTAGAAATAGACCTAGACCTACACCATGACGTTGAACTATAAATAAACCTTACCTTCCCATGCCTTTCCTTTCCTTTCCATGTTCTTCCTTGCTATGTCTTGTGATGTTTTTCCATTACTTGCCATGCCTTTCCTTTCCTTGCCTCTCCTTCTCTTTCCTTGCCCTGCCTTACCTTTCCTTACCTTGAATTTCCTTTCCATGTATTGCCTTTCCTTGCCTTACCTTTCCATGTCTATCCTTGGCTTATCTTTTCTTACCTTTGCTTTCCTTGACTAGCCTTTCCTTGTGTAGCTCTCTCTCTCTCAACGACTTGTGTTAGCTATAGGACTTTGAATTTTCATTCATTAGGGTTTATCATCTTGCATCTATTTATCATAGTTTAATGCTATTTATTTCAAGCAATCACTATTAATGGTTTACTAGTATTTATTCTTGCATTTGGCATCTTTTTCTCATTGCATCTTATTAATTTAGGATTAATTAAATATTATTGTTATAAAATTGTAAGCATAATTGTTTGTCTTATAAACAGCCCTCACACATACACAATCAATAATCCTTTTAAAAAATTCAACGATCTAGGGTTTATTCAAGATTATTCTAATACTATATCATTTACTCAAGTAAATGTTAGCAAAGTCTAAAATGTCTTCTCTAATTCCTTGAAAGTTGACTTGGTTTATTTATTGTCTAATTTTACACACATGGAAATAAAGCCTCAAACAAACTAACTCATTGGATTTACTTGGTCCTTGATTTAAAATTAATTTTATTGGTGAAAATATAAGTTTATTTTGTGAATTTCAACTAAACCATTTCAGATTTGATGAATGTATTGATTTACTACTGTTGTTATAAACTAGTTTTTTTGTGCATTTATAACACTTATAACTAGTGTTTTGGTGCATTTAATTTACTTGTGTTTCTCAGTAAGCATTGTTGATTGTCTTAGCAACACCCCACACACACACACACACAATCAATTTTCTTCCTCTTATCCTTCCTATAACCAATTTTCTTCCTATAATCCTGCAATTTGATCTAGATATAGGTCTATCCATGTCCTACCATGCCTTTCCCTACCATGTTTATCCTTTAATTAACTTTCCTTGCCTTTCCTTGGCATTCCTTGTGTTTCCATGTCTGACATTTCCTTGTCTTTTCTACTTCTACATCTTGGTAAGGTCTAGGTATAGGTATAGGTCTAGGTCATGGTCTAGGTCATGTCCTAGGACATGGTCATGGTCTAGGTCTTGGTCTAGGTCTAGGTGTAGGTCATGGTATAGTTGTAAGTATAATTCATGGTACAGGTCATTGTCTAGGTATAGGTCATGGTCTAGGTCAAGGTCGAGGTCTATGTCTAAGTCTAGATCATGGTCATGGTTATGGTCTAGGTCATGGTATAGGTATAGAAATTGTGTTTACTTGCCTTGACTTTCCTTTCCTTTCCTTGTCATGCCATGTCTTATAATTCCATGTCAAACATTTTCTTTCCTTGGCTTGCATTTTCTTGCCATGTCTTACCTTGACTATGACCTAAACCTAGAACTAGACCTGCACCATGACCATAACCTAGAACATGACCTATACCATGACCTATACCATGAAATTGAACTATACCTAGACCTATAATGTACATTTTCATTCCTTGTCTTGCCTTCCCACATCTTGCGTTGTCTTTCCTTCCCTTTCCTTGCCTTGCATTTTCTTTCCATGTCTTGCCTTTCCATGTATTACTTTGACCATGACCTACATGTAGTCCTATACCTACACCATAACCATGATCTATACCATGACCTAGACCTAGAACTAGACCTGGACCATGACCTTGAACTATACCTATACCTAGACCTAGACCTATAAGTTACCTTATTATGCCTTACCTTGTCTTCCCGCATCTTTCCTTGCCATGTGTTTCCATGATTTTCCATGTCCTTCCATGCATTTCCTTTCCTTTCCTTTCCATGTATTGTGTTATGTTCCATGTCTTTCCATGCCTTTAATTTCCATGTCTTTCCTTTCCATTCCTTCCCTTATCATGTCTTTATGTTCCTTTCCTTACCATACATTGCCTTGTCTTGTCTTGCCTTGCCTTGTCTTGCCATGCCTTTCCTTTTCTAACCTTTCCATGCCATGTCTTGTCTTTCTATGTCTATCCTTTCCTTTCCTTTCCTTATCTTACCTTTCCTTTCCATGTCTTTCCTTTCCTTGTCTTGCCTTTCATTACCTTTCATTATCTTACCTTGTTTTTCCATGCCTTATCTTTCCATGTATTACCTTGATCACACACTAGACCTACACAATTACCATGATGTAGAACATGACCTATACATAGACCTGGACCTATACCATGAAATTTACCTATACCTAAACTTAGACCTAGACATTACCTTACCATGTCTTGCCTTTCCCTCCCATGTCTTACCTTAACATGTCTTTCCATACCTTGTCATTCCTTTCCATGTTTTTCCTTGCCTTGCATTTCTTTGCCTTATGTTTCCTTCCATGTCTCTCCATGTTGTATGTTCCCATAATTCAATGGTTAATTGTTTACCTCTATCTGGACAACATAAAACCAAAGTCACACATGGTAGCACTGTGCTCCACTAAGAAAAAACCTAGATACCGAGATCCTCCAAAAAATAGTTTTTCGAGAAACAAAATCATAGTGGAGGGGTACCCCTAGTTTTAACCTAGTTTCAAGATTCCAATGCAACCAATGGCTCATCCATTCGAGGCCCGACTAGAGTTTTATGGTGATTTGAAACTCATTTCCTCAAGCCATTCAAGGATATATTGAAAATTTGGTATGGGGGAATAAAATCCAAACCAAGTGGAATAATTGATTTCTATAAGCTCTTGCATTTCTATTTGTCCAAGGACCATGTGTCCACACTACTCACAATCGCTCGACACAATGTTCTTCAAAATCGACCCCTTGTTCAGAAATTGCATTGTGCCTCACTAAGAAAAACTCTATTTCCATATATCCTCCAACAAATGGTTTTCTGGGAAACAAAATGATATTGGAGCAATACCCTAGTGTAAGGAGTCCAATGTAATCTATTCTCATCCACCTGAGGCACAAATATATTTTTATGGCGAGTTGCAACTCACCTCCTCAAGCCATTTAGGGACATGTTGACAATTTGGTCTAGGGCCATAAAATTCAATCCGACTGGCATAATTAAGTATCGTAATATCCCACATGTCTATTTGGACAAGGCCCACATGACCATGATACCCACAATCAACCTGAAATAACGTTCTTCAAAAATGATCCCTTGTTTTGAAATTGCAGTGTGCCTCACTAAGCAAAACCCTAGTTCTGGAGATCCTCCAACAAATGATTTTATGGGAAATTGAATCATAGTGGAGGGGTACACCTAGTTGTAACCCATTGTCAAGATTCCAAACCATTTGATGATTCATCCATATGAGCCTTGTTTAGAGTTTTATGGTGAGTTGAAACTCGCCTCCTCAAGCCATTCAAGGACATGTTGACAATTTGGTCTGGGGGCATACAATCGAAACCAAGAATCATAAATGAATTTCGTAATCTCCCACACGTTTTTTTGGCCAAGGCCCATGAAACCATGCTACCCATAATATCCTGACATAATTTTCTTAAAAATAAACCCCTTGTTCAGAAATTGCATTGTGGCTCATTGAGAAAAACCCATGTTCCCGAGATGCTCCAACAAATGATTTTCTGGGAAACATAATCACTACAGAAGGGTACCACTAGATATAACCCAATGAAAATATTATGTTAGCACCCTGTAATTTCCCAGGCCAAGGAGGAAATTGGCAGGGGTAACCACAAACCACTTCGAGTCAAGGATCTAGCCCTCCAAGACTCAGAGAGGAATATCTCTGTTAGGTTTAGATTTGTTTGAGTCTGGGTCTTAGGCTAGCTATGCAGAATAGTATTTATTTTTTGAGTTTTTGGTTGAGACCACATAAAGGGCCAATGGGAAAAATGAATTCAAGAGGTTAATAATATAGATGAATGAATAACTAAGAAAAAATGTGACCAGTCAAGATAATCATGTCAAAGGATCCTTTGAGCTTATAAAATGGAAAAGAATAATAGATTTAAATTCATTTCAAATGCAAAGAAGACCTTATCCATATTCTACATTTCAAACTTGGAAGAAAACATAAATATTGTTTCGAGCCAGCACAGGGTGTTAAGAATAAATCCTGCACATTATCTTCTCATAGACAATACAGGAAGAAAAAGCATGTGAAACAGGAAAGTAACAAATTACATCAGGGAAAAACTTCACCACTTAAGAACGACACAGGGATTTGGAAATATAATTCCTTTGTATTCATTCATAAAAGTCGCTTACAGATTTTGAAACATTTCTACAGTGGATGGGGACATTCCCATGCCATCCTTCCCTGTCAGTCTAACCCTTTCTTTCTTAAAATTCATAGGATTTATAGCCTTTACGAACAAGTTTGAGATCCTATAAAACTAGATCTGATATACTAAAAATAAAACAATATCAAATTAATATGATGTGTAGGATCGAGTCCTAATTTAAGGGTCAAACCCTTATCAACTAGGTCTTCAACAATTTTCGATCTCCTCAGTAGTCTTCATAGTCTTCATAAGATAGTAGAAAACTTTCGAATTCCTTCTTTGACAACTAAGTAATTTTGGCCAAAAATAGAAAGGCCACTTAGTCTTCTTGCCTTATCATCTGCCTCAAAATCTTGAAAAGGATGTTGATCTATATCCCTTTAATTCTTATCTTTCCTTAAAAACCATTCCCACGTGATCTGGAAACAAAAATCGTCAATCTGAGAAAAAATGAGTATTATCCCAGTTCCTGCGCTTTTGGTGGCTTAGAAGCGTAAAATCGTGGGGGCAAGCTGTTGAAAATGGAGATTTTGACAGATAACAACACCTTTTGAAACTCGTGCAAGCTTCGGAAACCACAAGATTTGAAAATCTTAATCAAAACTTCAAAATTGAAATTCCTTCAGTCTTTCGAACTTCAAGGTTACTCCTTCAAGTTCTTTGCAGCCTCTGCTAGCTTATCCATGCCTAGATGAGCTATAAGATTTACATATTTGAGCCTTAGTTTCATCTTCAAACATCTAGCTACCTTGTGCAACTTCTCGTTTTCTTTAAGCAAACTTTTGTTCTTCTTTTCCAACTTAACATGCATTTTAGTGAGTCTTTGAAAACAATCTCTTACCTCTGATGATGTCCTTGTGATGGTCTCATTTTGGGATTTAACAACCTTTTCCAGTAACTTCATCTCCATGACTTCTTCCTCAAGATTTTCTATCTTCTTTGATGTTGACTTACTATTTTTTCTTATTCATGCTTCAGGGACCTCCAAATCTTGAGCTTCATGTGAGAAAGGTGCTTCTTCAGGATCTTGAAAATCAAGGGCTTCCTTCTCAAAACTTTGGACTCCAGGTGTTGTTTCTTCAAGAGTTTCTTTCTTAGGCACCTCTTCTTCTATAAGCTCTACCGCCTCCTCTAAATCTGTATAAGGAAGATTCAAGAATTTTTTATCAGAGGCACTAGTTTTCCCTTCTGTAGCTTCACTGAAATCAAGCTTCTTTTTGTCTCTCTTGGACTTAGAAGAAGAGTCTAGATGCTCTGTAATCACTAGGGAAATGGATATTCTATTCCTTTTACTACTCCGAGGTGTTGAATATTTATTGGCTGAAGTCTTCTTTTTTTCCTTAGGCTGGGGTTCTGGTTCAAATTCACCCCAGAAGAGAAAATGCTCCCAATTCGTATCCCTCCTCTGCAACTCTTCAAGCACTATGGGTTCGATAAGGATATGATGGAAAATCCTTCCCTACACCTTGCTAGGTTTGGCCTCAACTTGGTGTTCCATTTTTTTCAAACTTCTATGGAGGTAGAAGGGAAGATTCAAAGGACACATACCTATGAAATGGTTCATGATCTTGAAATGGTAGAGCATCACTCTACCATATCTGCCTTCACATGTAATATATACCTAGATTGCTTTGAGAAAGTGTTTTCACTTTTCCTCCAAGTAGAATCTAGGGATATCTTTCTTCCAAATAGTACATTTGTGTTCAGTCTTGAGATAAGATCTAAACTCAATGTCTTTAGTAATGGTTGTTTTAAACCATATTTTACCAGTCCCAGGTATCTTTGTTCCTACTGCAACAATGGATTCATCAACCTGCATCTCAATTTTTCTCACTTTGGCCTTGGCTCCATCAAAGGTTAAGGAAAATGCCTCAGCCACTCCTTGGTGAAAACCTTGTATTTTTTCACAGTACTTGTAACATCCAACATCTTTGAACATCTAGAAAATTTCAGGGTGAGATTCTAGATATGTTATATCATTAAGCTCTTTCCTGAGCATAGCCCCTCCCTTATTCATCGGAAAAACCAATTTTCAACACCTACAATACAATAAAATCAGGTTTGGGGAGACACAGGGGCGCTAATAGAGGATAGATTGAAGCTCGAGCAGAGGAAAAATCTGTGATATGGAGAAAAGGTTTGAACTGACAATCTTTTAGAATAAACCCTTAATAAAGAATGAAACTCAAATCATAATGATGATTGCAACATTCAACCAGGATAGAAAACCACGTGAAAGATTAGGTAAAAAGCGAATGATGTGAGTTTATGGTGATATTAGTTGGCAACAGAGAACTCAGATCTACTAGATTAGGGTTTAATAGATTTCACCAAATAATCATGTTAGACATACATCACTTGCCCAAATCGTATCATGATCCAATTCTAGTTAATTTCAGCAGCACTTAAGATCATAATGACATGTGTACTAATGGAAGTTTGACAGTCCGATGGGACAGTCTAACCATTAGAAGAATATGTTCTTTCGGTAGCTAAGACTACCCCGTGCCTGCCTTTTTAGCTGACGAAAGTGATAATTTTCGGTATCTTATAACACATTGAAAACCGACCCTTAGCTGTCGAAAGATAACCTTTGATAGTTTTTCATTCAAGAGCTCAAAAAATTATTTTCCAAATTTGGATGTACCTGGACACCTTTTTGAAACATAAGATACACCACTGGACCATTTACTCTGATTTTCTTAACATGAACACACTCTCAAAATGATTCAGGTAAAATTTCCAAATAGATAACTAGAGACCAGATGACTATATCCTAGCACCCTAACATAGGCTCCAATTGGGGATGGAAACTCCTTAGGAGGTGTCAAGAATCTCAGATCTTAAGCTATGTAAATTAGTGCCTTGTCCATTGGGCGGATCCCACCACTTGTATCTCGATCTGTCCTACAACTTAGTGACTGGACACCAATTGATTATTCATTATGACTTTTTTTTTTGTTTGTTAATGTGGTCGAACATGTTGGCATTGGGATTAACCTGTGGCTTGAGAAACTACGACTCAGGGGCATCTAATCTGTCAAAATCACCCAGGGATCGCACCTGGCCTGAGCCACACCAACCCTTAACATGGTTGGATTTTTTTTCCCCACAGGTTTCGAACCGGTGACTTTTCAACACGGAGTGGCTTAACAACACACTCTGTCACCGATTGTCCTACACCTCGGGGACTTATTCATTATGACTTTGACTGAGTGTTGAAATAAAAATAAAAAATAAAACACATGCTTTTCCAACAAGTTTATTTGCACGCCTATCTACCCTAAACTACTGAGATTACTTGCACAATTAAGAAAAAGAAAAATGCCAATGCAACCAATCCAAAATTTGCTCTGATAATTTTACTTCTTTATCACTTTTGATCAAACACAGAACTAGGCCTGCTGATGGTGATTGAGAGTAGTTTCCATCTTGGTCTTCACCACATAAAATTTGATAATCCTAAAAAATAGGATAAATACTAGAAATGGAAAAGGATCCTATATTGAAAAATTTCTCCATATATGTATTTACAGGATCATTATAGTCTTGGCCCATCCTTTGGTTTTCAACTTCAAACAATTCAACATCATGACTTGATTTTGCACCTATGTTTTTTGTGTCGTCCAACACTTCTTTACATGACTGCAAATGCTTTGATGGGATTTGTGGTGCTCCTCCTACTGAACTGGGCATTGAAGATGATTGTCTGATCATATCACAATCATAGATGTTTTTCAATCCATAACTAAACGCCGAAACAAGATCCTAACTACACATATTATCTAAAATTGCTCCTATGGGATCCTGAAAGGATTGACAAGATTGCTTCATTGATTCACATGATATTTTCTGGCTTTCTATGTGTTTAACCCTCAACATCTACTCAAGAGTCTCCTTCAATATTTTGAATGAATCAAAAACTAAAGGTATAGAGTTACACTTCAATGTTTCGAATTCTACTTCAGGCTCTGCATTTTCCCCTAAACTTTGAAAATCAAAGAAACTTGGAGATTGTAATCCTGGATCTGAAATGGCCTCTTTATCATCAATGACACCCTTCACTATTTCATCAAAGGGTTTTACTTCTCCACTATTTACAACTCGTTCATAAATTTTTCTCAGAAATTGAAAAGAGGAGAAACATAAGGGTAAAGTTTGTATACTTACTCCAAAACTTTCTGCATTGTGATCATAGTTGTCATAATTTCCATGTACAGATTGATTGTCTTGTTGGGATTGCAAATAACCTTCTTCCTCCCAATAATATGTTGTTGATTTCTTTGAAAACTCCATTGTGTTATAATCATTATCATACTGATAAATCTTGGGTAAATCATCCATGGATGAAATTCCATTGAACATGCATATCATATCAAGAGAATTTTCCTCCATATTCTGATTTTGAACTTCATCTTTGATTGTATTGTGAATTGAATATATGAAACTATCATTCTTCAGTCCCTGATACCACGGTTGAGCTGCAAAATTTTTGGGAATATTGACCTTTGTCATTTCTGGAACTATTGGGATATGAGGTCTTTGAACAATAAGTGCCTCTTTCCTGCTAATTTCCTACATCATCTCTTTTACAGTGTTGGCCAGGACATCTAGTTTCACTTCTAAAGATGTCATATGTTTCTTTTTTGTTCTAGTTTTTTTTTTATTCTCTTAGCTTGGACCTTTTTCTCAGTAGATTGGCTTCTACATCAACTGTGACATTTTGTATTTCTTCCAGGGTTATAGTGTTCCTTTCCCTTAACTGAAAGGCCATCTCTGGATCAAAAGCATTAGGGAAATGCAATTGAACCAATCCTAGGGGTGGTCTTATATCAACAGGAAATGCATTATACACCCTATTGAATCTAGCTGAAAAATGGTGCACTGTCTCTCCCGACTGTATTTTCAAATGTTCATATTCTTCTAGGATGAGAAACATATTTCCCATGATCACCCATCGATCTAGGAAAATTTGTGTGAATTGATGGAAGTTGCTAATGCTTGCAGTTGGAAAAATATTAAACCAATTTTTAGCTTTATCGTGCAATGATAGGGAAAACATTATGATGCTGACATCATCATCTTCCACCTCAAAAAGATCAAGAAAATCCTCAAGACTTTGGACATGCTTTTCAGCAGTGATCTTCACATTTTCCCCATCAAAATTGGGCAGATTATTGATGTAATTGACAGGGAGGTCATGGAGAAAAGGAGGAAAATCTAGAGTCTTGTATCGGTCTGGGATTTTCACAGGTATAGGAGGTAAAGCAAGGGGCTTATAGCTAACTGGAATTTCAACAATGGAAGGAGATAAAGCACGAGTCTCATGTCTCAGTGGGATTTCTGCAAGTGTATGAGTATGTACATGATCTACAATTTGGGGCTTAGTCTCTTCAGGCTCATCAATTAGTAGGTGGTCAATGAAATCTTCAGCAATATACTTTTGATCAGGTTTAGAATAAGATAGAGCATAATTACAGATAAAACCAAAGATGTCTTGAACGCAATTTGGGATTGAGTACCTGATATTTCTAGGTTTCTTGGTCATGCTTCAGGTTCTTCCTCCATTGGAGTCTTTGATTTGCCACTGTCTAGACCAAATTAGAGTCGCCAGGTGAAATATTTCAGCCTTCTTGTGTCTGGCACTGTCCACCATCAGTGATCAGATCTGGAACTTGAAGTGCATTACTGGAGAAAGTTCCCCAGTATGGTCATCATTATGTTAGGACCCTGTAATTTCCTAGGCTGAGGAGGAAATCGGTAGGGGTAACCACAAACCACTTTGAGTCAAGAATCTATCCCTCCAAGACTCAGAGAGGGGTCTCTCTGTCAGGTTTAGATTTTTTTGAGTGTGGGTCTTAGGCTAGTTATGAATAATAGGATTTGTTTTTAGATTTTTTGGTTGAGACCACAAAGAGGGCCATTGGGAAAAATGGAGTCAAGAGGTTAATATGATAGATGAATGATTAACTACGACAAAATGTGACCAGGAAGGATAATCATGTCAGTGGATCCTTTGAGCTTATAAAATGGAAAAGAAGAATAGATTTAAATTCATTTCAAATGCAGATCAGAGCTTATCCGAATTCTACATTTCAAACTTGGAAGAAAAAATAAATATTGTTTTGAGCCAGCACAGGGTGTTAATAACAAATCATGCACATTATCTTCTCATAGAAAATACATAAAGAAAAAGCATGTGAAACAGGAAAGTAACAAGTTTCATCAGGGAAAAACTTCACCACTTAAGCATGACACATGAATCTAGAAATATAATGCCTTTGTATTCATTCATAAAAGTCGCTTATAGATTTTGAAACATTTCTACAGTGGATGGGGACATTCCCATGCAATCCTTCCCTGTCTGTCTAACCCTTTATTTCTTAAAAGTCATAGGATTTATAGCCTTTACAAACAAGTTCAAGATCCTATAAAACTGGATCTGTTATACTAAAAATAAAACAAGATCAAATTAATATGATGTGTAGGATCGAGTCCTGATTTAAGGGTCAAACCCTTATCAACTAAGTCTTCAATTTTTTTTTATCTCCTCAGTAGTCTTCATAGTCTTCATAAGATAGTAGAACACTTTCGAATTCCTTCTTTGACAGCTGAGTAATTTTGGCCAAAAATAGAAAGGCCACTTAGTATTCTTGCCTTATCATCTGCCTCAAAATATTGAAAAGGATGATGATTTGTATTCCTTTAATTCTTATATTTTGTTAAAAACCATTCCCACATGATCTGGAAACAAAAAACCTTGATCTGAGCAAAAAATGAGTATTCTTCCATTTCCTGCGCTTTCGGTGGCTTAGAAGCATAAAATCGGTGGGTAAGCTGCTGAAAACGGAGCTTTTGACCACTAACAACACCTTTTGAAACCCGCGCAAGCTACCAAAAGCACAAGCTTTGAAAATCTTCATCAAAACTTCAAAATTGAAATTCGTTCAGTCTTTCGAAATTCAAGGTTACTCCTTCAAGTTCTCTGCAGCGTCTACTAGCTTCTCCAAGCCTGCATGAGCTATAATCTTTGCATCTTTGACTCTTAGTTTCATCTTCAAACATCTATCTACCTTGTGCAACTTCTTGTTTTCTTCAAGCAACCTTTTGTTCTTCTTTTCCAATTTAACATGCATTTTAGCTAGTCTTTGAAAAAAGTCCCTTACCTCTGATGATGTCCTCGTGATGGTCATATTTTTGGATTTGACCAACTTTTCCAGTAACTTCAGCTCCTTGACTTCTTCCTCAAGCTTTTTGATCTTCTTTGATGTTGACTTACCGGTTTTTCTTATTGATGCTTCAGGGACCTCCAGATCTTGAGCTTCAACTGAGAAAGGTGCTTCTTCAGAAGCTTGAAAATCAAGGGCTTCCTGCTCAGAACTTTGGACTCTAGGTGTTTTTTCTTCAGGAGTTGCTTGCTCAGGCACCTCTTCTTCTGTAAGCTCTACCTCCTCCTCTGAATTTGTATAAGGCAGATTCAACACATTTTTATCAGAGGCACTAGTTTTCCCTTCTGTAGCTTGGTTGAAATCAAGCTTCTTTTTGGCTCTCTTGGACTTAGAAGAAGAGTTTGGCTCCTTTGTAATCACTAGGGAAATGGATCTTATTTTCCTTTTACTACTCTACGATCTTGAATATTTATTGGGTGAAGTATTCTTTTTGTCCTTAGGCTGGGGTTCTGGTTCAAATTCACCCCAGAAGAGAAAATGCTCCCAATTCTTATCCCTCCTTTACAATTCTTCAAGCACTATGAGTTCAATAAGGGTATGATGGAAAATCCTGCCCTGCACCTTTCTAGGTTTGTCTTGAACTTGGTGTGCCATTTTTGTCAAACTTCTATGGAGGTAGAAGGGTAGATTCAAAGGAAAACTACCTCTGAAATGGTTCATGAGGCTGAAATGGTAGAGCATCACTCTACCATATCTGTCTTCACATGTAATATATACCTGGATTTCTTTGAGAAAGTGTTTCCATTTTTCCTCCAAGTAGGATCTAGGGATATCTTTCTTCCAAATTGTACATTTGTGTTCAGGCTTGAGATAAGACCTGAACTCAATGTCTTTAGTAATGGTTGTTTTAAACCATGTTTTACTAGTTCCATGTATCTATGTTGTTTCTGCAACAATGGCTTCATCAATCTCCATCTCAATTATTCCCACTTTGGCCTTGGCTCCATCAAAGGTTAAGGTAAATGCCTCAGCCACTCCTTGGCGAAAAAATTGTAGTTTTTCATAGTACCTGTAACATCGAGCATCTCTGAACATCTGGAAAATATCAGGGTGAGATTTCAGATATGTTATATCATTAAGATATTTCCTTAGCACAAACCCTCCCTTATTCATCGGCAAAACCAATTGTCAACACCTACAATACAATAAAATCTGGCTTGGGGAGACACAGGGGCGCTGATAGAGGAAAGATTGAAGCTCGAGAAGAGGAAAAATGCGAGATATGGAGAAATGGTTTGAATGAAAATGTTTTAGAATAAACCCTTAATAAAGAATGAAACTCAAATCATAATGATGATTGCATCCTTTGACCAGGACAAAAAACCACGTGATAGATTAGGTAAAAAATTAATGATGTGAGTTTATGGTGATCTTAGTTGGCAGTAGAGAACTCAGATCTACTGGATTAGGGTTTAATAGATTTCACCAAATAATCATATGAGACATACATCACTTGCCCATATCGTATCATGATCCAATTCCAGTTAATTCCGACAACACTTATGTTAAGCCCTAATATTGGCTCATTACCCCTTAATTGGGGCATATTAGATTAGTAATGCTATTTTATTTATGTCGGCTTTAGGCCATTAGTTGTAATTTAGATTAGTAATGTTATTTTAATTATGTCAGCTTTAAGCCATT
>ML784235.1:46173-93409 GCA_009831015.1 Picea engelmannii | reverse complement strand
AGATAACTGGAGACCAGATGACTATATCATAGGACCCTAACATATTCCAATGCAACCAATGGTTCATCCATCCAAGGCCCAGTTAGATTTTTAAGTTTTATGAGGAAGCATATGGTTTTTTCATAAATCTATAGGGAAAAATGCAATTTGACTCTCTCAAATAGGCAATTACTCAATATGAAAATTTTCCAAAAAATATCAATTTTGGAAAAACATTTCTAGATGATAAAGGCACATGCCAAATGTGAGTATTAGATAAGGAAGATTTCATATGCTCATAATGGTGCATATCTAATGATTATTAAGGAACATTTGGGAGAGTAATAGCCTGGTAATGGAAAAAGGGCCTAATTTTTTAACAACACGATATTGTTGATGAGCATGGGAACACTCAAGTAGAGAGTGTTGTCTCTAGGTATTGTTAACAAGAAGATTATATGTCATGAATGAATATTTTCTGGGTCTTTTTAAAATTATAATTCCAAGGTCTAATAGATATGGAAGCAAAGAAGAGCTTGTAGGGTTGGTTGAGACAATAAAGACCTTGAAGAGGGAAGTGAAAAAATACAAGTTAATGAAAGTAGAATAAAGGTATCAAAAACAAAAAATAAAAAGTATTATTCAGCTACTACAGAGACTAAATGAATTTCAGGAGTGAATTGACAAATATTCTCACATAAAATATGAATCCAATAGGTGAAGAATTTCATTAATGGGCACAGGAAGTAAATTCAAGCCTCCATATCCTTGAGGTAGAAATGTATTGATAGCTGGAAAGATTGTTACAAAAGAGAACAGTGATATCATGGAGTGAGGTGTGACTCAAGGAATGGTTGATTCATCTCTATGTATAAGCACAATAATTCCTAGATATGAGTTGTACCAACAACATATGTATTAAGGTGTCCAGAGTAAGAAATCCACTTCTAATTATCAAAGTGCACAATGGAAGTAGGGTACATGTAAAAGGAAGTTAGAAGATGGAATAATAGAGGTCATTCTCTTAAAAGGGACAATGGAGAAATAGAACATACCATGGGAGCATATTGGTCTTGTATGGACATAATAGGTCTTCATAGTGAATCACCCAATGAAGTGAAAAGAAGTATTTTAGAATTGAGAAAAGCTAATGGATAGCTAGAGATAATGGAAAGGGGTTCCATAATGTTATTGGGTAAGTTGGTTGGAAGATACTGCAGCATTAATAAGAATGGAATCATAGAATTTACTCATTCCAAGGTGTTGGAAGGTTCCAACAAGTTAAATCTGCGGCATGATTTCATAAGTGAAGGAAGGTACCAATAGGACATATTAGTTGGAATTACAATATGGATGAGTGGGACTTGGATAAAAAAATTCAAATCAAGGAGATATATTGTGCAAATGAGTAGAATTATAGTGCATAGGGCCACAAGGATCTAAGGGGATCTTGGGATGTCTACACAGAGCACAAGAATCTGAATGGATATGCACTATATAGCATGCTAAAGTGATGTGAAGCACATACAATGAATCTAGAATGCATATGCATTAGTAGATCTACTGATAGTGAATGCTTGGTGCATATAAAATTGCATTAATGCATATGGACATGCGTGGGCATACATATCACATGCTTGTAGACTGAAAATATCTTGTTGTTATATATGCAATAATGATGTTATGATAATTGAATGTGACTAATGATGGATTATGTATCCAAGATAAATTTGTATCTCATGGTTGAATATGTCAATGCTACTTCCACTGCATACAATAGCCATCCGTAGGAAAAGAATAAATATGGTAAGAATGATGATCAAAAGGTTGGTGAAGGGATCCTACGAAGCAAAAATCACGGGATCTCGGCCCCTTTTTGTGTCCTTTTTGGGTTTTTGGGATTATGTAACAGGATTGGGA
Organism: Picea engelmannii; assembly: GCA_009831015.1. Classification (NCBI taxonomy): domain Eukaryota; kingdom Viridiplantae; phylum Streptophyta; class Pinopsida; order Pinales; family Pinaceae; genus Picea; species Picea engelmannii. Next base: position 91,510 of record ML784235.1, on the reverse strand, counting down.
TGTCGTCCCATGTGTTTACCCATGTTTAGGCCTATTTTGTAATATATAAATAGATGCTTAGGCTAAATAGAAGTGGTGGTGCATCTATGTGATGTGAATGTATGCTAAGTGCAAGTAGAGTTTGTAAGTGCTTTGTGCATAACTGTAAGAGACTTAAAGAGATAAGTGCAACTGGTTGTAACAGATAGTGGAAGGCTTTGTGCTATAACACAAGGAAGAAGGATATAGCGAGTTGCACAAATCTTTTGGCCTATGCAGAGAAGGGTTCGAAGACTCTGTGCATGTAACCTATTGACTGAAGACAATAAAGAAGAAGAGTTGGTGGACATAGCCCGAAGGTGGGGGTGAACCATGTAAACACTATGTTGTTCCTCTTTGTGCTTGTCCTGATGTGTTTATAACTTCTCTTGGTAAGTGCTTTGATATAGATAGATAGATCTTCTTATGCTTTGTGCTATGAATGCTAGATCTAACTTCTATGAATGTTCTTAGTGATTTATTCTGTTAGATCTGATCCATCTATTTGTGCTAAGTTCTTAATTACATTATATTAGTGTGAATGTTGTGAATCTCTGTTTTATTAGCGAAGTAGATATTGATTGCAAATTAAGGATATGACGGTTCTAAGTGCTCTACTAAGTATCACAATGATAGATTTGTGTCCCAACTAAGGTTGTAGACACCTAAGTCTCACAACCACCCCTGCCTCTACCTCGAGTGAGAATTCATCTGCTTCGTAGGTGTTGCCAAAAGGGCTGGTAGTTAGGGTTTTTTTGGTGTGTTGTTGTAGAATTGAACCCTGGGTTTGCCCCTGTGCCAACAAATGGTTCTGTTGTCAGGAGATGAAACTGTGATTGCTGGGATCTGAGAAATAAGAAGCTTTGTGAAAAGATTCATCCTGAAGTTGTGAAAGATCCATGCATAGATCTGTTTCCCTAGTGCGCAATATTTTACTTAACCTGTGAAGCTTTGTGCCAAGAGGAAGTGCAGATCTATAGAAAAGAGGTAATATATGTAAGCTCGATGCTCTGATAAAGGTAAGAATAGTAGGAAAATTCTAGATCTGAAAGCGTTGTACTCTGTAAAAGTAAGATAAGTTGATTTTTTTGTTTCTAAAGTATGGATCTAGGTATGTTTGATAGGTTATGTCTTAGATTGAAAACTAGGGCACTAATAGATGAAAGAAGGATTGATATGATTAGATCTGACAAGAATAGTGAAATATATGTTATACCTATGCATAGAAGGAATGTTTGGGCTAACAAGTGGATGGAGGATCCTAGAAAGAATTGGTTGCAGGTTAGCTCCTATGATCCTAGCATGCAGTACAAGAGAAGTTGGGGACCATTTAAAAGAAAGAGAGGATTAAACCTTTGTTACAACTGCAGAAGAACATGACATCTTGCTAAGGAATGCCCCGGAAGAAGACCTAGTTGTCTTTCTTGCAAAGCTATGGACCATGAAGTGTTGGATTTCCCTAGAATGATTGCTAAAGTTGAATGAATGAATCTGAATTAGGAAAACCCTAAGGTAGATACAGATACTAACAGAATCCCAAAAAGAATTAGATAAAGTATTGCTATATATGAAGGAAACCTTGAATGACCACCGACATGTCAGCTTATCATATATCTTAAAAGAAAAAGAACGCAAGCAAGAGTAGGAGACTTCAACATTAACTGTGCTCTAGATGAAGAGACACAGGTGAATATCATGACAGAGAGAATTTGGGAAGCTATAGGGAGGCTTGCTATGATTCCTTCATTAGGAGGAGTAGGATTATTCATAGGAAAAATGGTAAACCTGTGTGGAAGGCTCGCCCAGATATCTATGAATGCCAATGGAACTTCAACAGAAGAATATTTTGAGATTATTAAATTTATTGAAGACATTGCCCTGTTTACCATGCTACTAGGAAAAGATTGGATTGATAGAGATCAAGCTAGACGAAAGGAAGAAGAAAACAATTTGGAGCAGAAGAAACAAGAATTAAAATATTTCATGACCAGAAGGATCGCACACTTGATTGAAGAAAATGAGAACAAATCGAAGCTATTTAACACTAGAGGCCCAAATGTCGAAGCTGCAAGAACATTAGAGGACTCAAAGAAGAATGAAGTAGCTACCCCAGATAAAGAAGCATTACTACCCCTGAATCCTATGAAAGAATCTCAACAATGCGCAGTGACTATGTCAAATGACAATAAGAATCAGAATGGAAAAATACATACTGAGATGAAGATCACTCGAAAGAAGGCTAGAAATTTAAGTAAGAAGAGGGCTAATATTGAAAAGTTATAGAAAATTCTAGAGGGAACTTCATAGGAGGGAAATTTGCAAAATTGGAACTTCGTCGGGATATCAGAACAACGACACATAGCACTCCGCAATGATGAAGCAATATAGCCATTGGGGACATTATAACCGTTCGATTGATGCTCCAAATGGGAAGAAAGGAAATTATGGTTCATCATTAGACCGTTGGACCACACCATAACAGAAAGAACATGGTTAATGGAGGCTTCATACCCGTTGCAAGCAAACTGTTGTCGATTTACCTATTTATCCCATCGTGCCATGCATTGAAAACACTTTTTCTAATTGAGAATTTGAGTCCATAGACTAAGCCAAGTTTATATAGTGATTGTTTCATTCTTTCTCTCTATCTCATTGCAGTGTCTAAGTTAATTTGACCCGGATCTAATTAATCCCGAGTGCATATGTCCGAGGAACTCAACACAATCGAAGAATCAGTGACAAAAGTACTCCTTGACTTGATGATTGAAAGAGTCAGGTCAAGGAGAGGATTATCCACAGGTGTACAAGCATCATTCACGAGAGGATTGTGAGCCTCTCTATCAACTGCTCGATCCAGAACATCTCGACGATCAGATGAAAAGAAAACTAAGAACAGGGATGATCTCGTGAATGATAAGTTTATTCTAAGCATATTACCCACCTATAAACCACCTTTGAGCGATGCAATAAATCGAGACAGTGTGCCCAGAGACTTTGAGTATGACTTGATCACTACGTACCTCCCGAAAGGGATATGCACAGTTCGTGTAGACCATGAAAATATTGCAGCGTTGAATTTTAGTGACTTCAACCTTAGTGACAAGAAGGTCTACAACATGCTCGCCCCACATAAGTACCTGACCAGAACCAAGGGAAAGAATTCAAAGATCGTCCATCAGTCATGGACCCATAACCTCGCACAGTCCACCGTGCTAAACGTTATGAAGATTATGCACTTCGGACGACACCAGGAGGTGAATGCATGTGTCAAATTTTTGTTGTCTTGTTACCATGGAGGTTATCTATTGTTAAACCATCGCATAACAGTGGATATGACATTGATAAATCAGATCACAGGGATAAGTATGCAAGGCCCTGACCCATAGGATTTCTATCTCGAAAAAACAATGGATCACGCTCTATCTCAAAGGATCAAAGACACCTACGACGATGTCGAGAAGGGAAAATGAGGCTACAAGGTAGATTCTATCCAGAGTGGTGCAGTGCGCTTCGCCTATCAATTGATTGCAGGAAAGTTAGTATGAAAGAATCAACCCACCCAACTCACTAGTTTTGTAGTCGACCTCGCAGGGAAGTGCGCGAAGGGCCTACAAATGAATTGGGTGAAGTACCTAGTGAACCAATTAGAACTTGATTGCTGAGAATCCCATGATCAAGATTTGATCCTGATCACTTTCATTGTCTGGGAGATGTCGGAAGTTGTGACCTTCCCAGACATCAATCCCTTTGAAGCATTGGCTGTGAAGTTCAACACACTATGGTATTCAAGCGACATGAATAAACAGTGGCAGTCCAATGTTGTATTTCACACATACTACAACCATTTGAAGGTATCCATACAGTCCACACCTCGTATAACTCCAAATACTTTACACAGGTTCCGAACTTTGATGAAATTCAACACAGACCACCATTTCATTTATATCACAGCATGCGCTGACGAGAACAAGCAACAACTTCAGTCCTACTACAAGATAATGAAGGAGGACTTGGAGGAGATCACCAAGGAATGGTTGATGGACCTCCTCATTCCAATAGACCTTGTGGAGATATCTGATATAGACAATCCAGAAACTACGTAGGATACACCCAGACCTAGCAGGATGAAGAAAACTGAAGAGGTTTAGGATTTAGACAGTGCATCTATGAAGACTGCTTCCATATCACTAGAGCAAGGAGGTGATGGTGGATATATAGATGGCACAAAATTTGAATAGAAGAAAGGAGAGGTTACACGTCTTAGAGATGAGGAGGACCCCTCGAAGAAAAGGAAGGTTTCCCCCCCGAAGCCTTCCTCCTGGAAGAAATCAAAATATTCTATGACCAAAATGCAGACTATCCTCACCTCATATGACTTTGATTTCATTATAGTGGCTCTGAATGATGCTTTTTTGGAGATAGCAGAGAAACAAGAAGCTAAGCAGGAAGCGATGTACAATAGAATCGATATTGGGCTCTAAGGAGTACAACAAGCACTATAGTCTAGCCGCATAGTCTCCACTGCACTTTTTCCATTAGGAACACCAGAACTGGGAGATGAGCTAGCTCAACTCCACTGAATAGCCGACACAGTCGAAGATCGCCTTCGATGAGAACAGGAAGAAACAACACAAGCCACCCAGGCTTTGGCACAAGTACAGTGAGTCCTTCTAGAGAAATGCAGTACTGCATAATGGCAAAATCTTTCCCTCCAAGCAAAGTGGTATGAATAAAAAGCACAACTGCAGAAACAAAAGGAACAGTTGCTCACGGAGCAACTCGAAGTAAAAGAAATGGTCAACATAGTGCTTCTCTCTGTGACAGTCATAGAAGTAAAGGCCGAAGAGAGAATTCCACAACAAGTAGTGCAACTTGAAAAAGTGATCCAACAACTACAACAACGCATAGCATATTTGGAGCTACCTGCAGTACCTGAGACCCCTCAAGATGTAAGAGACCAAATGGAATCAACCGACATGAGCACATTTGAGAAACTGAAGGATCTTGTCGAGGACTGGAAGCAACTGAGTAACCATAGTGCCCAAACATATGAGAAGCTTGCTGAGAATCCAGAATTGCAAGCACTGGAGTCGCAGCTCTAGGAATCAAAGCAACATGCAAAGATACTACAGATGCAGCTGAAGGCCCTATCAGATGTAGAAAGAATGAAGCAATCTCAAGAGTAGCGCACCATCCAACAACAGATCCATATGATTCAAATCAAAGTTATGGAAGTAAATCAACAACTCCAACATGTGCAAGATAAGGCCTATTAGTTGTTCACAGAGGTCGAGAGCCGAGGATGAGAGCTAAAGAAGGTTGTTAATGCAACATAACAATGCCTAGAAGGTCCAGTGAATGATGTAGTAATCTAGGAGTTCGTTGAGAAAGAGGTCGCATCACATCAGCAGGTCGAAGCAGCTCGAGGCGTTTGAGGCAGAACTAGTCAAACCAGAGTGACTCGAGACGAGTCACATGTGAGTGTTGGGTGCCTGTTGGCCCTTGACTAAGCTTTGGGAGATTCTTGGTCATGTTTACCTATTTTGGACTTCGACAGCCTGTCAAAGGAGGAGCTCAAGACGAAGAGGAAATCACGGGATCTCGACCCCTTTTTGGGTCCTTTTTGGGGTTTTTGGATTATGTAATGGGATTGGGATGTCGGCCCATGGGTTTACCCATGTTTAGGCCTATTTTGTAATATATAAATAGATTCTTAGGCTAGATAGAAGTGGTGGTGCATCTATGTTATGTGAATGTATGCTAAGTTCAAGTAGAGTCTATAAGTGCTTTCTGCATAACTGTAAGAGACTTACATAGTTAAGTGCAAGTGGTTGTAACGGACAGTGGAAGGCTTTGTGATGTAACGAAAGGAAGAAGGATCTAGAAAGATGCGCAAATATTATGTCCTATGCAGAGAAGGGTTTGGAGGCTCTATGCATGTAACCTATTGACTGAAGAAAATAAAGAAGAAGAGTTGGTGGACGTAGCCCCAGGGTGGGGGTGAACCATGTAAACACTGTGTTGTTCCGCTTTTTTCTTGTCTTGATGTGTTTATAACTTCTCTTGCTAAGTGCTTTGATATAGATAGATAGATCTACTTATGCTTTGTGCTATGAATGTTAGATATGACTTCTATGAATGTGCTTAATGCTTGCTTCTGCTAGATCTGATCCATCTGTTTGTGCTAAGTGCTTAATTACATTAGATTAATGTGAATGTTGCGAAACTCTGTTTTATCAACGAAGTAGATATTGATTGCATATTAAGGATTCAACGGTGCTAAGTTCTCTACTAAGTATCATAATCATAGATCTGTGTCCCAGCTAAAGTTGCAGACACCTGAGTCTCGCAACCACCCCTACCTCTACCTCGGGTGAGACTTCATCTACTTCATAGGTGTTGCCGAAAGGGCTAGTAGTTAGGGTTTTGTTGGTGTGTTGTTGTAGCGTTGAACCCTAGGTCTGCCCCTGTGCCAACATGATGCATAATTAGTAAGGGAAATTGAGGTAAGAATTCCGTCAATCAAAATTAAATATTTGAATTGATGTGTAAAGGAAGAGGGTATTGAGTATACAAATGGAATTTAATTCTTGAATGAAATTATATGAAATTCAATTTCACATTATGTTATGTTGGTTATGAAATCATAACCAAGTCAAGTCAAAAGAAATACTCTTGTTATAGTAATGAATGTCAATAGAGTTATCCATGTGTGACATCATGATGTGGTTGGATATGGAAGGGATATAGCACTACACCAGTTCTTAATTGTCTTCCTACTTATCATTGATGTTTAGATTGTAACTTATTTTCCAGCACTGAAGAGAACTAAGGGATTATGTTCCTAGTGTTTTGTATGGGTCGAAGAGGAAGGTATCCAAATGATCGAACAAGTAATTGAGAAACATTTGGATGATGTGTTAAAGAATTGTCTAGGCCTTCCAACTCACCATGGTGTAAAACATGACATAGATACATGGTATTCCAGAGTCAATGCAATGATGCATTTTGTATATGTGTCCATGGGTATTGGCTCATTGATTTATTTATTGGTAATGTTTGATTGCATTATGAAAAGATCAATATGTTGATAATTCATAATGAATGAAAGTTTTGTTCCATTTAATATGAATCTTATGCTATAAGTGATTGAATTTTTGGTAAGATACAATTCTAATATCATTTCATGAGTTGTGGTATATGTTACAATGAAAGGACAATGTGCATAAATACTCACAATTTTTTTGGTTGAATGGAAGTTGAGAAAAATTTCAAGAAGAATCATATGGTATTAAGTATGGAAATGGTGTAAGAGCATAAGGAAGACCAATACCTATTGTTGCAAGACCAAGAATTATGAGCAGGAATCTCATATTAGCATATTTGAATTTCCTTGTGAATCCAATTTGAATTAATAAGTGAAATTGTTGTGATGATATCTCATGGTGACTGCATGTGTGTACAAATGAGATATTGGATATCAAAACTAGAAATCTTAGGAAGAAGGATATTGTTAGGACACTAGAACCCTATGATATCCATCACGTACAAATTGTTAGTGGGATTAAAGTAGTAATTTGGTGCTCTCCTTGCACAAGAACACCTTGAAAAATGATGGATCACCTGAGGGACTGTGAAGAGGAGAAGAGAATGCATAATCTTGGAGTGTGAATATAGAAAGGAAGAGGAAACTTAATAATGCCTATGGAATGGTGGCTAGAATAAAGAGGGTGTGTTAGGAAGGAAAGTGGGATGGATTCTTACCTGTGGCATCTTTGTGAAGAACAAGATAGACATAAAGATAAGTATTGATTTATAATTACATTTTTTTTTTGAATACATGGATTACAACTTGGAGTCAAGAAATCCTATGAATATAATAATTGATATGTGATAATGACTATAACATGTATATTTCTTGATGGATTCTATAGGAACAATTAAAGAATGAAGATATGAGTCAAGTATTTGGAAAGAAGAGCACTATAAGGAAATGGAGATCAAGGACCAAGGAATGAGATGGGTAAAGTTCAATAGACTTGTTGCAACTTGAAAGAAGAAAAGTGGAGATGAAGGATGCAATGTAGGAGGCACATCTACAACTATTTGAAAGTTTGGATATTCCATTATAACAACTAGAGTTCTCAGAGCCACAACTTTGAGACTTCCTATGCGACCTTGTGTTGGATCCTTGGAGGGAACTAGTATAGCCTAAGGGACTGTTGTGTAGAGAAGGGGGTACACTTTCTTGGGTTATGCAATTTGAGGAAATGAAAGTTTGTTGGTTGGAATTGTTTTGGGAATTCACAAATTGTGTAAGTTGTTGCAGTTGGAGTTCCTAGAGTAGTAACTCCAAGACTTCTTGGTAGATATGTGTTGGAGCCCTAGAGGGAAGTGGTATAGCCTGAGGGACTACACAACAGAGAATGGGGTACACTTCCTTGGGTTGTGAAAACTAAGGGGAATGAGATATTGTTGGTTGGAATTGTTGCAATAATTATGAAAAGTGAAATCATTATGTATGGTTTTGTCTCGGAGTGCCTATGTATATATGTTTTGGGTTGGAGTGCATGTGTGTGTGTGTGTGTGTGTGTTTTGGGTTAGAGTGCATCTGTGATTAGGTCGGAGAGCCTATATGATATTTCAAGTTGGAGAGCCTATCATTGCAATATGTATATACACCAATACAATGTTGTACACTAAGGACAGTACAAAAATAAGGGGGGCGGGAATGTAACATCCCTAGTTTTAATCCCCACAAATTATAATGTAATTTTGCCAATGTGATTTAACTTGGTGAGTCGATATGTGTTGGGCTAGAGAACCTGTATGGATTAGTATGGATTAATATGGCCAAGGGTTGAGCTATGTAAAATGTAAATTGGAATAATTAATAAAAATAATAATCATTAGTTACGATATGAGAGGGACAATAATGATGGGGGGATGTGATTCCACAAGAGAGAGGTCCAAAGGGGGGTCCAAGGGGTTACCCATTTATATTAATACAATCCATTTCATCTTAAAGTTTACCTCCTTTGAAATATCAAAACAATTATTGAATGATGTAAGAGTTTTAGGTGGGAAAATTCTTTGTATTGATTTATGACGTATGAGTATAGCCACGTTTTGGGGAATGTGAGAGTCAAATTTGTGAGAAGAAAAGGAATTTGAATGGGTTTTGGGGAATAATTTTAACATGTTAATATTTTGAAGCAAGAGGAGAGGTAGGTGCAAGGAAAGAGCACCATCCATGCTATGTTTGAGAACATCCATGAGAGGGTTGGGTTTATGTTGAAATTGTGGGTTTTTTTCTGTAAATCAGGCTATGATCTTGTAGTGTGTTTTCATGTTAAGGAAATGGCTCCAGATTGCTGAGAGGGTTGTTGTGAGCACTCCTGGAACAACTGAGAATTCTTGGATTCACGAATTGTGAGATTTTCTAGCTAACCATTCCTAATTGTAGTTCAAGTAGAAACCTATGAATTGCACCGTTGAGTGTGTGTACAATGGAAAAAAGAACCATACTCCTTGTGGAATCATAGCCTCATCTTGGGGGTGGCTTGTTGTTCATATAAAATGAACAAGAAGCCTATGGCTATGAGGAACGTCCTTTGTACACAGTAAATTGGTTTCCCCGTTAAAATATAATTTTTTTGTTAAATTTTGTATGTTAATTTCACAGCGTAAAATGTTTAATAAATGCTATGTGTTTTCTTGGTTAATTGCTTCATGGGTTTTTATAATTGTTGTTAGATGCATACAAAATTGGACCTATTTCACTTTTGTTAATTTTTTTTTTTTATTAGGGCATTATCAATACGTTGTTTAGAATCCAAATTCATTACACATTTAGTACTAGATAGGTCAGTGATTAAGTACATTCTTATACATGGAAATTTATTAACAAAGGAACATTAAACCAAACATTTTAATGTTTGTTTTATGATGAACTTACCCTGTATGTAGTGTATTGTAGTTTCCCATTTTTAAGCAAAATTCAAAAAAAAATATATGTAACTTTATCTAATATTTATTTTTATTTTTTAAATTACAAAAATGAGTTTATCCAATTATTCACTCACCTCTTAAATTATTATAAAAATTAATACACTTTTTACCCACATTAAAATACACTTTCCAACAATCCTTTACAATTTGGTAAGTTAAATTTACTTAATCTTATTTTAAATTTTAATGAAATGCAACTTAGCAAAACCATAAACACTATCGGCAAAATGAAAAACATATACATGTTGCTTATCCAATGATGCATGTAGCTTTATATACAATTGATTACATCATAGCTTTATATACAATTGATTACATCAGTGCAAGATACATATTATCCACTCATTTATTGCTATATTGATAATTATTTATTTATTACTCGGAAAGGGGTACACCTATTGACAATGGGCACAATTAATGATCTTTTAATCTTATTTAATCTTAAACCCTAATCTAATGGCTATGCATTGAAGATGCTGGCATATTCTTAGTCGTCCTCCAAAATCAATGGGTCAGATTTATTGTTCATAATTTTCTTGGATTTATCAAGACATCAGTTAACATGTTTACTTTTTAACATTTATCTAATTACATTAAAAATTTACTGTAAAAATATGTAATTGTCACGTTTAAATGATTAAGTAGGATTAAACACTGACATCTAAATAAATGGCCACGTTCTGCTTCTAAACCGACCGTCTGAAACGTTTCATATTACCACAGACGAATTGAGAACACCCATTCCAGTTATTACCACATACATTTTATATTAAGGCATGCGTTCCCTCTCCTTACATCGCTCTCATTACAGCGCACTGTTGTCAATGCCATCTCATTACAGCGGGTATCGTCAGTTAGATTTGGAGATTATAATCTTATCATCTCACGCATATTTTCAACGATGTTCGACTCACCGAAACAGTGGGTGTATCGAAATCTGTGCGCAAGTGGATGTGCAGTTGGGTGTCAACTTCTATTTATTTTGATAAATCATAAATAAATATGATAATGGAATAACTATTAAGAAAATGGGGTTGTGCGATTATATCAGTGATTCTCATATAAAACAATGTTGGTCATTGCAATTTTTAATATATTAATATATTATATATCTGTAGTAATTTTTAATTTTTATTAAAAATTGGGTTGTGTTGTTCTTAACCAAGCAGTTGATAAGTTGATAGATCGCGATGTGTAGGAATAATGGTTTGGAAGGCAAAGAAAATGTTGGTCATTGCAATTTTTAATATATTAATATATTATATATCTGTAGTAATTTTTAATTTTTATTAAAAATTGGGTTGTGTTGTTCTTAACCAAGCAGTTGATAAGTTGATAGGTCGCGATGTGTAGGAATAATGGTTTGGAAGGCAAAGAAAATGTTGACCTGATATAACAAATTTTATTTTCAAATCCTAATTAGAGTTTATATTAAAATTAAGATTTAATAAATTAAAGATGCCTTTAGGCGTTTATCAGCCACAATTATGTGGCTGTGCTAGTTGTTTTACAACTAAGTATTTATTGATTATCTTTTCCAAATTTCAAGTGAATTTGGTTAGATTTTTAGGGGTAATCTGAGTTTTGAGTTTTATATGGATCAAAGTTTCATGTATTTTAGAGTCTTATTCCAGGGATTTTGTCCTATTTTAAACCAACCCAGATACTTATAAAATCGATATAAATGTTGTCCTATTTTAGAGTATAAATGTTGGAGGTGATGGTTGGTTGTTTGACTCTCTGAACGATAATGGAGTCTGAAAAATTGAAGGCGTTCAAGATGGATATTGATAATGAGAATATTCCTCCACATCCCGTGAAATTCAAAAACTGCAGGGCCAGATCGCCCATGTCTCTTTAAACCAGCTTGTGAAATGGCTCAAGATGGTCCACGTAAAATTATACACACTTTGAAGGTTGGATTTTCACCGTGTATTGTTTCTCCTCTCTATCTCACAGATCCTTTATTCAATGGAGTTGTTGGGGGCAATGCCATTTGGGTAGTCATTACTGTGGTACTGGTATTCAAATTTATTGCAGGTACAATCTAATATATGGCTTCTATCATTGAAAATTAAATCTGTAGTGTGTAAATCTTAACCCAAATACGTTTTGGGTAATTTATATAGACAAAGGGTTTTCTCCATCCAATCTGTAGATTTCTTAGCTTCTCTGAATGCAATGAATCAGTGCTATATTAGTTGAGGTTTTAACTTTTAAGCAATGAAGGGCTACTACATTAGTTGAGATTTTAGATCAAATCAATGGTTCATTGTTCAATTGTTGAGTTGAGATTATTAATAAATCGTTCTTTCATTGAATTGAGAAGGGAATTCTATATTCCAGGTCAATGTGTGATTCTGTATCTAAATTATAAGGGGAGTTGATAAGTTTCACTTTTAAATAATAAAAAAAAAAAATTAAGTAAATAAAAATTGTATATATAAGTGTTAATCTTTTTCACTCTAAATTTGATTAAAGATTTGCATCTCCAAATATTTGATCCCTCTAAACGCTTAGCCCAACCAGAATTAAGATAAATCTATGCCAATTTTACAAAAAAAAAATCTAATCAAATCAAACCTTTAATACAAGTGTTACGTTATGGAAGTCCTTACACAGAAGCGTGAGAACAGTGTTGGCAGTTATTCTGCCTCAAGTTGTGTATTTAGTAGCAAGTCATGCACGAAGCATAGAGAAGGACGTCTTCATTGACATCGTCGTCTTTATATTTGATAAATTAGTAGTCATCGTTATTTTACAATTTCTATTCTTTCTCCTACAAAGATAAATTTATTTTAGTTGGTGAACAATTAGTGAGCAATGGGTTCCCCTTTTTTCGGAAAAAAAAAAATTTCTTATGAGTAATAGGTTTCTTATTTGGAAGAAAAATCTCTTAGTTGTTGAATAAGTATGGATGAATATACTTTGTTATTTTATTTTCCTCTTAAATTTGTTAATGAAATAATTTTATTTTATGATATTTAAGAATAAGTGTTGTATGGCAATCCTGTCGGGTTGAATTGGGAATAAATGTAGAGGTATGGAGGCTCGAAGTAATCGTGAGTCGTTGATCTTGAAAGAGAGCCGGAATTTGTGGATGAGGCAACTTGATATATTATTTGATTCTGATTTCCTTCACCGGTTCTTCAAATTTCTGACATGAAATGCCATAATCCTCAACATTTATTGTAAGGGGTTCTTAATAATTGGGGTTCCAACTTCCAATTCTGATCTGAAAATGTCGAGATAACAATGTTGACGAAGTGGGTTTTAATGGCTTTAATGATTGTCCAGTTATTTTGCGTTGGCATGGCGTGAACTGGCCAATTCAATGGAAGACTCTTGTGTGATGTGTGCGTTTTTACAGTGCTTCTAAGATGTAACTTTAAGTGAAATTTATGATAATATAATACAAAGGCAATATCTCATTAATATCTCATTAGCTGAGTCGTAAATTTAATTTTAAGCAATGTAGAAATGATTGACAAAAGTGTTAAAATAAAGCAAGGTATGAATTACACTCATTTGCAGTAGTAGAAAAATGAAGATGTGCCCTTGATATATGATTAAGAATGCAACAATTTACATAGATCATAGGTCTTTTTTACTCACAGTAGAAACAAAGGAAAAAATTGTAACTAAATGGACTTCTCATGTATCAAGTTCACAGTAGATGTATTACTAAATTGTAATTATTCAATCTTGAAGAAGTACAAAAGGAAGCTAATATGAAGAGAAAATGGAAACAAAGGGAAAACACATAACTCAAATCAAAGGAGACTTAGAATCTTTTTCTTCTCTTGTATTAATATTCGATAAGTTCTTTGTTTTACATTCAGTCAGAAGAAGTCTGGAAAAGATGTAAGATCTATGTATTTATACAAAAATTGTCTTAACTAGAAGTAGTTAGAATTTCCACAATATCTGTTGTAAATATAGAATTCAATCCAAATTGAAAAACAAAATGCAGATTTTGTTGAGTTATGGATTGATGTGTTGGCGCTTCATAAGATCCTTTATTTGGTCTTGAATGTGCTTGCTTTACACTTTTCATTGAACTGGGTACACATTTCCATCAATGTTATGACAAATATCGAAGGTTCAATGTTCTCGTTCAATTTGAAGGAAAATACCTTCTTATGTACTAGTGGTAGCTTCTCCTAGATCTTCATTACTGTTCAGGCTGTGATTTGGTGTTGCAAACTAGGTTTTAGAAACAACTCGTTGATCTTGATCAAATCAATCCGGTTCATTTGTTGGATGATAGATTGTATAGTTTCTTTATTCTTTCTGGAGCTTTCTTTATTCTTTTCTATGTCAATTTGCTCAAGTGTCTCAGAGATATCATTACCTTTAAATTCAACCAATTATGTCCTTACAACAGACAAGGTATTCAGATAAGCCTCATTTGCCTCCCTAGCAAGATTCTTTCTTTATTGTAGGTTTGTCTCCCAAACTTTCAAGGTCATTTCATCTTTCACCTGTTCAGATTGTGAAAAAGGGGCCAGACCAGGAATATTGGCTTTCTGCCTGCATACAATGAATTCCTGAAATTTGGATCTGGCCATACATGCATCATTTTCTTTGTCATAAATACTTTTCAGAGAATTATTTATTGCCTTATAGTATTTCTGAATAGTATCCATTTGTTGATACAGATCTTGATTGACAGCTTCCAACTTTTCAGATGCTTGTTTTTGGAATGAAGTATTATTTGTGTTTGTCTTTTCCAGTGAAGCTATTATGGTCTGCAACTGTTGTATTGAACCGTCTCACTGAGAAATTATGGAATTACTATTCTGGATAGTCATCTCCATTTTCTCATGTAGCTTCTTCATCTGTTGTTTATAAGCCAACCTGATTTTCTTTATGTCATAATTCATTCTGCTCCTAATAACTTGTTCTGTGCTCTGCATTTCATTCTGCAAGCATTCAACCAAGAGAGACTTTTCTTACATTTGCTTTGAAATATTTCCCACTTACCATTGGTTGGCAGTGGAAAATGCTCCTAGTTAATATGCAACCTCTTTGGGAAATTCAGGGTCATTTTTTTCAGTCCATCCTATACTACTCTGTGTTTCTTGGTGGCCATTCCTTCCTTCTGGTGAGATTCTTTTTTGATGATAGATTTTCTTTTATTATTGAAAAAGAAATTTGATGGGTGCATATCTTTAGCCAATATGGGAGTGATTTCGTCTATATGGATGACTTTTGAACTGGGAACCTCAAAACTGGTTGATAAAGGAGTTGTTGAGGGAATAGGGGAAATAAGTGCAATAGACTTTTCTGCACTAGTAAGACTGGGAGTAACAGTGGTAATAACTCGTGATGAAGGGGGAGAAGCATGATCATCTTTCATGAAGGCTTCAAGGAAATATAATAACTCTTGATCATTTATTCCTGGCATTGATGCTTTTATATGTTTAAATAATGCATCTGTATTGTTCAATACTTGTTCAGTTTTGTCCTTAGTGGAGCTACTTCGCTAGGGTTATGTGGATCTAGTTTCATGTGAAGATGGAATGGGCTTTGAATCTCCTTGCAAAATATTAGGCAAGTTGTTCCTTATGTGGTTTTGAAATCTCAAGAAACCAACCTATTGTTCAGGAGGTAGAGACTGAAATTTGTTTTTGACTTCTTCATAGGATCTAGCTCCTCAGAAAACATTGTCATAAGGGGAGTCTTCGTGTATATATATTTTCATGTTGAATTGGGCCAAATGATTCTCTACTATTCTATGAGGATCATGCTTTTTTAATTCAATGTTATCTAATTTGACATCTTCTAAGGCCGAAACCTTGACTTTTGAATGACCAAAATCTAACAATGTAAACATGCCAACCTGTATGGGAAAAGATGGCCATACCTTTTTCTGAGCCACTTTCAAGTCTTTGTCAATTCCTCTTGTGATTGTTTGGTATGCCACTTCTCTACAGACCATCTTATCAGGCAATAATTTTGGAAGGGCATGGGGAGAAACGAAACAGTCAAACACTCTAATGTAAGAGAAGTTTTGTTCAATGTACCAATCTGCAATTGTTCCTAAGTTCCCCATAATGTGCTCTGAAATCATGGGTGGAGGATGACCATAGATAGATACATGAATGGGTACCACTACATTGTGACGGATCTCATAAAATAAATCTTTAGCATTTTCTTCCCATATTTTGGAGTGGTAGAAATGTGTAGGCTCGGAACTAGTCAGGGTCCAGCTCCAGTTCATCAGGGGAAATGGAGTAATGAAGAAAATGGCATCCATGATGTAGGAAGAAACGTAAAAAGGAGCATGTTGGCCTCTTGATTTCAATTATTTGTACTAGGAAACCTCCTTAGCTAGGTTATTCGACAACATTTTTACCGAGTTGAAAGTATAGACTTCGGCCACTTCTTTAATTATAAACACCCATTCAACTATGAAATGTGTAAAATTTTTCCTTCCAAATAGATGATATATCATCATGTCAATGTATAAAATGTGAGCATCTAAAGATGTTGTGGAATATATACCATGAGCGTCAGATTTAAACTTGGCTAGATTTCCCCACCAGGTCTTGATTATGTGATGACCAATTCTGCCATATTGAGTGCATTCTCTCCTTTCAAAATCCATAATAACTGATGCGTTATATGTGTATTTGGGTGAGGAAGATAGTTTATACATTACTTGTATGTTCTCAAAACGAAAGGATCCAATGGAGGTTTTTTGGTAACTGATAATGCTTCTAGTTTGAATGTCAACGTGCTCCAAAGCCTAGCCTATAATGTCATTGTTGGGTATTATCTTTGGTCGAGAAATAATTATGTGTAGTTCAGACTGAGCTACCAACCTAAGCTTGGTTGAGAATGACTCATCTTCTTCTTTCGTTGAATCATATGGACAGAGAAGAATCTCATGTTCCAAGATATTGTAGACTTGTTTCCAAGACTTGAGGGCAGATCTATAATTCGCGAAGTGGTGTCAGAGAGAATATTTGTGTTTGGGTTGGAATCATCTGCTGATGCATCTTTCCTCTTCCTTGGTTTGTGTGGTGCCATAATTATTAGAGAAATGAAATTAACCTTACTGTGATAAGAGAAGCATGTAAGCTCTCAATTATTGAATGAAAAATTGTAATTACAAATAGTAGAATGACTTGAGATTTGAAATGTATTTATTCATAAAGTCTATCAATGTTCATATTGATCTACTGACAAGGTGATTATTAAAAATCTATGGAATTTATTAACTGGCGATTGAAAAAATATTTAACCTTAGCGAGTTATAAATTCCATTAATACTTTGGCAGTTCGGTGTTCGCAGGTTTTTAATGTAAGAGGACACACAACTGCAGAAGGCGGAATTACGAGAGAAAATAATTATTAACTAATCACTTTTATGTTTTAATTAATCATGCTTTAAAAATACCTTATCATTAAGTACTTTGTAACTTCGATATTCAGGGGTTTTGAATGAAGGATGATAGAAATCCTCTGAAGGCGGAATTCCTAGAGTAAACATTTGAATCGTTATAGGTATTTCAGGGATTTGAAACCCCGTAGCTTCGGAACCCTCGACGGTCCAGAAGCATTATTTGTTTTATTTTCCAAAGGGAAATCTCCTAGAGTGACGTGGCAATGATAACGTGATTTTTAGTGACATGTCAAGAAAGACGGACAACATGTTTCACCTAAAAATGTGCAAATAAGATGACACGAATGTTTAAAACAAGTGTCAGGTGCCAACCCAAGAAAACAATTAATGGTACATGTCCTATAACTGATTTGTAGACCCTTTTAAATATTATCGCAAGGAATTGTCTTCGGGACTTTGTAGATTCATGGTTTTTTTTGTTTAGATGCCTTGAAACTCCTGAAGCACGAAATATCGAAGTGACCGTTGAAGGTTTTCTTTCAAAATTCGGGCAGGTTTCTAATGCGGAGAACACGAGAGCCCTTTGATAAAATTTAATGGAATTCATCAACAAATGATATTGTAAACTCCTTATTAATACATAATGATCATGGATTTATTTAATTGAAAAGAAATTCCCTAAGTCTTTTTGGTGAAATTGTATTTTTAAGAGGTAAAAAGAAAATGTTTTAAAATTTAAAAGTTTAAAATCCTAAAGTGTTCTAACAACTTCAATTATCTTACAAGATGAAGAAGATATTCTAAGATTAGGCACTCGGGGTGTCATCCTTAGACATATCATTCAACTTTCCATTTAGGTTACAAAGAATCATTTTTACGAGATGAGGTCTAGATGTGGAAATGGTGATGGAAGATACTTTGGAAAACCCAAAGTCCAGCATAAAACTAACACATATATGTGGGTTCATATCAACAACACCTTCGGAGTTTCAAAATCGTGCAGGTTTTAATAACAAGTGGAAGCTTGCAAAGCCCCAAATATCCAAAGTGTCGCAGATCCGAATGCGCGAAGTGTCAGGTCACTTCGGGCATGTACCACTCTAGGGGTTTTCAATCCGGAACAGGTCAAAATCACCAAACGCTGAAGAGCCAGAGTCAAGAAATCCCGAGATACTTAATGATAGGATACACTAATCTTAGTTTAATTGGAAATCATTCATGAAGGACACGTGGCATCAACCAGTAAATACACGTGACATTATGTGACACAAGGCGAACACATCAGTCCAGGCCTGTGCTACTCTGGGAGTTATACAAGCTTCGCATTTTGAAAACTTTGAAGCCCTAAGAACTGGAGAGACGTAGCATCAATCTATCCCCAACAGTGTCATCAAACTATTGCAAATACGTGGAATCATCCAGTCAGGGGATGCAGCGCTCATATATAGAACATGCCATGTGGCACTCGTTTAAAGCATATTTTGTGCTCATATGTATTGTTTCAAGTGACATGTGGCACATATTCTTTATGTGACACGTCAACCTTTTGACGTTTTCTATAACTCATTTGTAGACCCTTTTAAATATTATCACAAGGAATTATCTTCGGGACTTCAGAACTTTGTTGGTTTAGGGTTTTTTTTGTTTAGATTCCTTGAAATTCCCAAAGCGCGAAGTCCCAAAGTGACCGTTGAAGTTTTTATTTTAAAATTAGGGCAGGTTTCTAATGTGGAGAACACGAGAGTCGTTTGATCAAATTTAATGGAATTCATCAATGAATGATATTGTAAGTGCCTTATTAATACATAATGATCATGGATTTATTTAATTGAAAAGGAATTCCCTAAGCTTTTTTGGTGAAATTTTATTTTTAAGACGTAAAAATAAAAGATTTTAAAATTTAAAAGTTTAAAATCCTAAAGTGTTCTAACAGATTCAATTATCTTACAAGATGAAGAAGATATTCTAAGATTGGGCACTCAGGGTGTCATCCTTAGACATATAAGTAAATTGTCCATTTTTACAAGATGAGGTCCAAATGTGGAAATGGTGATGGAAGATGCTTTGGAAAACGCAAATTCCAAAACAAAACTAACACCTATATGTGGGTTCATATCAATGACACCTGCACATTCGGAGTTTCAAAATCGCGCAGGTTTTAAGAACAAGCAGCAAATTGCGAAGCCACAAATAGCTGAAGTGGTACGGATTTGAATGCGCGAAGTGCCACATCAATTCGGGCTTGTACCACTCTAGGAGTTTTCAATCCAGAACATGTCAAAATAGTCGAAAACGAAAGAGCCGAAGGCAATAACTCTCAAGATACTTTATGGTCAGATACATTAATCTTGGGTTAATTGGAAATAAACATGGTCAATGACTCCGGGCC
Organism: Picea engelmannii; assembly: GCA_009831015.1. NCBI lineage: Eukaryota > Viridiplantae > Streptophyta > Pinopsida > Pinales > Pinaceae > Picea > Picea engelmannii. Next base: position 71,738 of record ML784235.1, on the reverse strand, counting down.
CATACCAGTCCGAGAGTTATACAAACTATGCATACAGAAACTCTAGAAGGGAGAAGTGCCAAAGGCATGTGGCATTCATCCGTGAAGGACATGTGGCATCAACCAGTAAATACATGTGACATCATCTGACATGAGGCGACCACATCAGTCCAAGCCTATACTACTCTGGGAGTTATACAAGATCTGCATTCAGAAATGTATGAAGCCCTAAGTACCAGAGAGACGTGGCATCAATTCATCATCGACACATGTCATCAAACTGTCACAAATACGTGGAATCCATTAGTTAGGGGATGTGGCGCTCATATAGACCATGACACATGGAACTCATTTAAAGAATATTTTGTGTTCGTCATCTTTATTGTTTCAAGTGACACATGACACATATTCTTTATGTGACACGTCAACATTTTGACTGCAAATAGCCGATGTGTCGCAGATCTGAATGCCCGAAGTGCCATGTCACTTCGAGCCTGCACCACTCTACATGTGGCTCTCATCTAGATCATGACACATCACTCTGGGAGTTTTTCCATCCAGAATAAATATAGTTATGCCGAAGCACAGAGCCCCGAAGAGCCGAAGTCATGAAATCCTGAATTAGTTAATGATAATATTATATTAATCTTGGGTTAACATTCTGTATTTTTTTCCTACCATGAGTAGTGCAGCAGATAGCTACTAAAAAAGAACAAATATTCCCATCACTTGTAACTTGATATATTATTGGAGTCTGACTTGCCATCTTGGAAATTTCCCTTCCTACGTTGCAGGTTTTATCTCTTTAATCTATTTATATAATTCATTTTTAATGATCTTTGTAAACTTCCAAGTGACTTTCATCCCATGTGAGTAATATCCATTTCATTTGATCTCCTTTTGTGACCATTGTGTTTTCTAGTTTTTTCTATATATCAACACACACCTAATATGATTTTTTATTTTCATGAGTTTTTAACTCATTGAAGTTAATTTAAATGGTGTTAGAACAAGGTGTCGAGATAGAGGAAGATTCCCTTTTCCTAAAAGTTTTTTCTGTGAGTAGAAATCCCACTTTGCAGAGGTTGATTTGCAGTTGCACTCTAGGAAGAGGAACTGTCAGATGACATTTCAATATAGTACAACCTGAAATATTTGTAGCATGTCTATCCAGTTGATTGTTTTTGGAAAAAATAAGAAAATTATGAAGGTTTTTATTTCTGTGGATATTCTTGCAGATGTATTTACAAGTGTCATTGATATTTGACATTTGAAATCAATTGTGGGTTAGAATTTTCATTTGTTACCAAATCATCATTTTCTAGTCCAATATTTTATCCACATACTCAGTTTGTATTGTCTTTGTATCATTAAAAAGACTGTGGGAAAATGCAAATATAAACTATGACTTATTTTTGGCTATAACTATGTATAGTTGATTTACAGGCCTTATTGATGTTTGGCCTTTGTAGATAACGATGGGTTAGCACAATTTTGCATTCTTACTGTGATAATGCCTTAAAAAAACTAAAACAAGCAAAAAAAAATCCCATAATATTCACCTTTGTCAATTCGATAATAGGGAGGTTGATTTGGTAGATTGAACTATCGATCACTTCAGGAGACTAGGGTGCATTTGGGGTACCTGTGATAAAAGCTAATTCTTTCATGAAGATTTTTTTTTATTGCAACCTATGAGAGTAATTGTGTTTATGATACATTGTTTAATGTGTTGAAACATTATTTTAAGTATTAAACTTCTTGCAACAGATTATTCATTGAATGGTTTGTTGTTTCGCTCCGTTTTTACCTTTATTATGTCACTTGTCTGTCATTGGTCCCATAGTAGCCAAGGAGAACCCTCATCCATATCGTCTTGCCAATCTCACCATGCTCTTGTCTTGGTGAACCAACCCTCTAAGTGATCAACAAATTGAAAAGAAAGAGCATTTGAAACTTGTGGTGGCCTAGCTCTTCCCTTTAGAAGTTAGGTGCAGAGTTTAGGACCAACAGTAAATATGAAGTCCTTTATACAAATCTACAGGCACTTCAATCAAAGAATAGATAAAGTGAGTCATACTTATAGTTTCCAGGATGTGTTTTCATAAGAGAAGCATTGAGAAGATAAAGAGAAATCAATGGCGGGTTGTTGAAATAAAGTTATTTCATTGTCAACTTGAGCGTATGTATAACAATGATGAACTTGAATTTTAATTTTTTGTGGTTGATAGCATATATCTTTCTTTTTTCCAAAATATTTCCAAAGAAGAATTTTGGTAATTTCATTAATCAAGTAAAATTGGTTAAGTGAACTACATATTACATTTATTCCACAGAGTCTGCATTAAAAGGAAAGGAAGGTCATGTATATTCCCTAAGATCATAGAAAAAACCGCTAAGATCTTGAATCTATTATCCAGTCATAATCCAAAAATCAGGCCCATGATCAAACACATGATCAAAAGTTTGGAAAACACAACACAAGAAAAAATCAGCAAAGATTGGGCATTGTATCCCATCTATAACCAAATTCCCAAATGGGAACCAAGAAATTCGTCGATTTATATATTACTATGAACCAATATCACTATGAAAATTTTATTTTGATATTATTATGAACCAAGATCACGTTGACATGACAATGTTCTAACACTACTAGTTCTAGAAAAGATTGTCAATGTTTAACTTAGTGGAGTTTGAATAATGCAAAATTTGCAATATTATTGAAAATGCCTAATGGTTTTGTTTAGAGGAAAAAGCCATTTTCACACCTCAAACGATGGACCTAATTTATTCACAATTGGGTACTTTGTATGATGTATTTTCTCATGCTTCTCATTCCTGGACTCAACAATCTAATGCGTCTCCAGTTCACTTTTCCATGGTAGTGAAAAAATTTATTCATATCTTGATTGGGTAACATGGATAGAGACAGATCAGAATGCTTCGTTTCTTGTGAACACATGATATGAGTTTTGTTTTTTTGGTTAAGCCGATATAAAGTATGGCATTGTCCTCATTGAAGGTAAATTTTCTGTGGATGCGGAAGTCACGTAGCAAGTAGACAGTCTTTTCCTTTTTCTGCAGGTATATTTCATATGGCAATTATGTCAACCCAGGAAGCACATATTGTAATAGAGGTTGTCTAAATGTACAGTGTACCATTGTGTTGTTGAGGGTTCGGATGAAAGCATTGACACAATCACTATATATTTAAGGGAATTTTGCAACGCATCGCAGACAATAAATTGTGCCATCATTTATGAACGTAGAGGCAAAAGAAGGAGAATTGGAATTGGCACATATAGGCTCGAAGGGGGTCGAGTAGGCATTTGCTGCAACCATAACACCCTCAACATACACACATGAACATAGTAGTTAATATATTGAAAAATATAATATATATGTGTACAACAAAAAAGCTACACAAAATTGTTTAAGGCGTGTTTTTGTGCAAATTGTTGGTGGAATTGTATATGTATACATACAACAGTTGTGGATCTAGTTAGTTTCTTGAGATCCTGTAGTATGTATGTTTTCAATTCTGTTACAAATGTTGTTTGGGTTGTGTGAAAGATCCTTTATTTAACATCTCTTTTCTTCGTTATATTTTTGAACATCATAATTGGAAAATTCCCTATGCAATTGTTATTCCATTGAGGAAAATAAATTTGCGTAGGTGTCGAACAATTTTAGCTCCACCATGGAATAGTTTAATAGTTGTGTAAGATGTTTGAGATATATGAGTATGTGAAATCAAAGGAAAAAAAAATTGGGTATGGAAAATAGTACCATTTCCTTGTCGTTGTCCAAGTTTCCATATTTTATATGGAGAATGTGTTGCGAGCCAACTTTTCTTGCAAATGTGACAGCTGCACCGATGGTTCCAATTGGGTAAATATCATTGTTCTCTACAAATTGGTTGATTGTTGTATCTGGTACGAAATGATATTTCGAGCAAACCGCGAGAAATTTTTCAACAACACTTGTTTCATTGAGTAATATAATATGATCACAATCACCATGGTCATATACTATTTTCGGTAATATATTGAAATTTTTAATGGATATCCCATTACCTGACAATATCTTCTTTGCATGTTTCTGGACAAGCTGTGTAGGGATAGTCAGTGTAACTATCATCATGGCTTCGTTGTCTGTCATGTATGCACACATAATGCATCTACTTTTGTTTTCTTTGTCTAATTAGGTGCTATGCATGACCATTATGTCTCCGATGAACAGTTGTCAAGTTCGGTAGTTGTTCAAGCCTTCTATTGATAGTATATTGGGTGGTATAAGTTTAGACCTGGTGACATTTTTTTGAACAAGAAAAGTAATGTGAATGGCAGTCTATATGTATTAATTTTATTTTTTTGTTTGCATCAATGTACAAGTAGATGCAAAATTTGGATAAAGTATGCAAGTTAGAGTTTTGTAACCATACCTCTTAGTCTCTATACCTTGCACTATGTTGGGCACTTCACTTGTACTCGTCGATACTTCTTGTTAACTAAAAAGAATGTGTTGTAGATGACATCAACATATTTACCATGGAATAGATGAATAAATAACTGAGGATATTTGTTTCCTAAACATAGCAAGAGCATAATCTATGAATATTTACATTTGGCCTTGTCGTTGTGTTGATGTTTGCGATGGTTGACTACTCATGCCCATGCCACTTGTCCAACTTTTTCATATGAAAACATGTGTACATCAAACATGACAACAATGAAATATGAATATGCATTGTATATTGTTCATAATTGATATGGATGTACATTAAGCACATGCATTGTGTTTGATTTACTATTATTGTTGGTATACCTTTTGGAAGATTTTACTTCAGCTTCCTCTGTTGTGGCACATAAGACTTCATCCTCTTGTTCAATTAGTCTATTTTTTTTCAATGTAGAAATGCAGAGAATATAATGGAAATGAAGCAAAGTTGCTATGTAGGAACACATGTAGAAATATTAAATACAATTTTATTTATTTCAATGTAGCAACACAAAAAATACAATTGACATGAAGATAAGTTAATATGTAGGAAGATATGTAGTATCTACATATAAAAAAAAGTGAGGTGCAAATAAATAGAATAAATATACACAAAATAAATGAAATACAAAGAAATGGAGTATTGAATAAGGGTAAAAGCATGCACCTTCGTATGTCTTCTTCTACATTTTTGGTTAAGAGTTCTTTGTCTTGTCTAGTTATTTTGTTTGTTTCAATGAAGGAAAGTATAAAATACAATGAACATGAATGTAAGTTGGTATGTAAGGAAAAACAAGGAATATGTACATATAGTAAATTAGAATCAAAGGAATAGAGTAACATATAGTGTTAGAAGCATGTACCTTCTTTTTTCTTGATCCACGTTTGTGGTTATATAGAATGTTTTCTATCTAAAATCTATTATGAACCAGAAAAAATTAGGAAGTTGGATGATCCTAGATAAATAATTTGGTTTTGTGCCAAAAATTACCAGATATTCTTTGAGACATGGAAATATGATTTTGTAATATGCTTGATGTATATTTCATAATTCAAGTACAATACAAATTGTATCATGATCAAACCAGTATGTGTCTAAGATAAAGAGGGTATATTGTGAAATGGTCACATTTGACCATACATGGTCAATAAGTGTATTTTGTACATGGTTTATCTTATCTAAAAGAAAGCGGAGACTGTAATTGCATGTGTAGTTTTCCAATTCTTTTGTTCTGACACATTTTTGTAGCATGCCAACATTGAAGTCTCCTAGAATGATAATGGTTTCGTTCAGATGTAAATGTTCTAATGCATTTGAAACAACATTCAGTATGTTAGGCAATGTTGCATGCAGAGCGGCATAGAGATTCAATATTGCAATTTCGGATTCATGGAAGATTACTATTGCTATCACCATCTCAACATTGTTTTCTTCGAAATGCATATGCTCCAAAATTGTTACATGTTTTTTCACTAATATCATCACTCCATGTGTAATGTAACTTGATATGCAATTGTGATTAGGAAATTGCTTATTTTGCCTGCATAATGTCATGTATGTTTCTTGCAAGCATAGAATATCATATTGCATTGTGTCATAGTCATTGAGTATAACATTCATATGTGCATGTAGGTTGTGTGTGTTAAGTGAGAGAATTGATACATATGAGTTTGTTTGTATGGATTGGTAATCATATTGTAGATTCCATTTTGCACTAGTCTGAAGGTGTTGCATCTCAGTATCAACTTTATGTTTGAATTTGAAGTTATCTTTTGTAAGAGCACTTAGAAAATACAAGGATTATATGCTTCTAACACGGAACAGAGCTGTGTATACAATTCCATGTATTCATATTCCAGTAGAGTCGAATGAAACACTATCAAGTGTTATCCCTTGTGATCTGTGGACTGTACGTGCACATGCAAGTTTAATTGGAAACAATTTTAGAATATTTAGTTGACCTATCTTTGTCGATGTCGATATTGGTTTTGATATTCATAATATAGGTGTGCAATTGCGCGAAGTGTTTTAATTATATAAATAAGCTAACTTGTTTTCTTGTCGGTGGCCAATATGCGGGTCATGGGACTTAATCCAGAGGACACCAAATTTTTTTGTTTTGGTATAAACTTTGAGTATTCCATCTGCACCATTCACCAAGCCATCCTGTGAATCATAGTTGCATGCATATATTTCAACTAGCATGTCTAATTTCAGGACAAGCTGCAAAGGAAAAGTGGTTGTATGTTGATGACATGGTACATTGCCATGGTTGTCTTCTTTAAGGTCAATTAAATTGATGATGATATCAGTGTCAGGCATGAGCGATGGCATGTACCTGTTATGCATTGCAACATCCTTATTCTTATAGAATAGGTAAGGGAAGGTTGGGTCTGTTGGTGCAGGTCACATGCACCTTGAATTGATATATGTTAAGTCATCACATGTTTAATTGTTTGTCCGCATTCTATTCGGAATTGCAATAAATGCTTCATTTTCCTGCCACATTGTAGTATGTAATTCAAAGAATTTTATGTTGTCTTTCCAAAATTCATCCGTCATTGTTTTCATATTTAATGTAGGTTGTTCAAATATCATAGAATCTTGTATGGGTTTCTCCTAGTAAAGATCCCCATAGAATATCATGTCAATGTCCCAAAATTATTTGGTGTGGACATGTTTTATGTTTCTCAGTCGATTGTCAATGGAATATAAGAAACGACTTCCAATCAAAGATGCCTCATCTATGAAGACAAGTTGTAGTTCGTCATAAATCTTAGACAATGTATATAACACTTCCTTGTTGAGTGGAAGAAAATGTGACTTGTTAAAAGGCATTAAAAATGTAGAGTGGATTGTTATTCCACCTACATTATATGCAGCTTTTCTTATATATGAAACTATTAGTCCCTTTGGTTTCATAGAGTCAGTTGAACTGTTTGAATCATAGATTCATATAATCATTTGGAATAATGCTTTCATTGTGAATGTCTTGCCTGTTCCTGCTCCGCCTGTAAGGAACAAGTGCATAGGAGTGTGCATGTTTAAGCATTTTTTCATTGCAATGTCCTTTAGGATTTCTTGTTGTTCTTTATTCAACCGTCATCTAACTATGTAGTATTCATCATTTTCGATAAAGAAAGGATGTTTTTTGACTTTAAACCCAAGATTGATACGTTTTTCAATGGCGACTGCTCGAGGACAAGGAAAATCTTCCTACAAGTCAGAGGACTCACAGAGAATTCTAGTTGTTTTATGGTTTGTTAATGTTTCATCAACATTGTTAGGGTTTTCTAGTTCATCAAGTGCACTTTCTAAATCACCCCATGTTGGGTTGACATTGTATGTAAATCTAGCCTCATTTATTTGTATTGTAGTCTCATAAGAAATATATGCAGCTTCCCATTTAGGGAAGTTATTTTTTAATGTGTTTTCATTGTGATCAAATGGAGCGTACAAAAATAGTTGTTATCTGTAGAAGTTTTCATGGTCCTTGTGTTTGTTGTAATTGACAAAGTGTATTAGATTTGGTTTTTTTCTTTTTCATATGGGTGTACCATTTTTTGTGTAATGTGATACGAATTCTACAAGGCAGATATGCTTAATAGGAGGTGGATGCTAGAGGTAGTAATCAATAATAGCGTGACATATCACATCCTCTGAATTATCAGGATCTTGTTCTAGCAAAGATGGTGGTTTAAGCACGAATGTGCGTGTCAATTGGAGATGTGTTTATGCAGACACATTTCCTTGAAATACAGTTCAGAGGGAGGGAAAGTGCAAAGTGGACTGCTTTTTGAGAAGACATTTGTTGAAGATTAAGTAATGTATTTCCAAGTGTATGTATCATTTTCATAACATCAATTTGATTTTTTTCATGTTCTTTGTGTATTCTTCTAAATGCACTTGTCATAGATTTTCAACCTTTGCCATGTACGAGGTACAATATGATGTTGCAGCATATGCATTAAGGACATACTGTGCATATGTATTTACATTCCACATAATTGGCATGTCCTTGGAGAAACTGTTGTTCCAAATATGTGAAAGTTTTCGTTTAAGGAAAATTGTTGGTTGTTTAAATGTAGATTGTATCACTTGGATGTACTCATCTTCTATTAGATTTAGTTCTACCAAGAAGTATTTGAAACTAATTAAGTCATCGAAGTATCATTGTTCTAGAAATGCGAACAAAGATTTTGATTTCTCAATGAGAACATTGTCCTCTAAACTAATTGGTTCTATGATTCTTGTTGTTCTCATTGAAGGCACAGGGAAGTTGTATCTGCAATGTGAATTCTTTCCTTTTTTACAGCTTCTTGTATGGTAATGTCTATGAACTTTGACAAGTTCTGGATCCAAATGGTGTGTGTTGCATGTTATGTATTTTTCCAGAAACTGCTCAAGTTGTGAGTTGTTTTCATTTCCATAGACTGGTGCACTCTCTATTCATAACAATGTGTGGTCATGCTCACTCCCTCTATTTTGGAACTTAGTCACGAAATAGTAGTCCGATATTTTTCAAAAGAATGTTTCATCATGACATATCAATTGCCTCAAATAATTTACTTTATGTCTGTAGTAATGAGTACATGTCACTGGGTTTTTTTCTTATAAGGTAGCCAATGCCATCATTTTCAAATGTATCAGTTTGTTTTTTCCTTTTCCTGTTCCTATATAATGCAGACACCGTAGTCACCAATGGACCCCAATGATGCTTTTCACTTGTAAATGTGATGAAAAAAGTTGGGGTTACCAATTGTCAGATCATTGCAAATATAGTTTTCTTGTTTTGTTGCAAGTAGTCAGGAGAGATGTTAATGTTTTTGAAATCTATGTATCCAATATCAGATTTTAGGATTTTTTCTAGGTTTTCTTTGTACTTGACATCTCTGGCCAATAAATTTCTTCCTCGTAGCTAGCCTTTTCTTATTCACACCCACATGCAAAAGAGCACTTTCTCAATTATTATGCGCATTGTTTTGAAAAACAAATTTCTTATGTGACAGGATAAGTCACTACTTGAATGTAGCAGTTCTCGTTGAACTATTTTTTAGTAGCTGAATCATTCTGCGATGTCACTGGAATGCGGATCTCCATAGAATAGTGTTGGGAAGTTCATTTCCTCAACAAAATTGTCCTTGAATATTCCAAGTGGATATTTCCCTTCAACAAGTGCAATTACGACAATCTTGTCTTACAAGTCATGAATACGTTGTGAATCAGTGAATCCATGTATCAATGTTTTAGCGGGTATTTCATTCTCTGATTCATTGCTTGTATCAAATTCACTAGTAGTGTCAAAATTTTGTGCAGATTTTCCATTTCCTTGTTTAAGAACATGGTTCCAGTTATCATTTATACAAATGTTTTGTGCTTTGTACAGGGTCCTGAAACATAATTCTTTTAATTATTTCATGACAATGTGCACACGCACTCTACCTGTCTGGTATGCATTCTTCTACTTCAAACGTCTTTTGAGAGCTACAACAATTGTCATTGTTTCGCTCATGAATTGTGGCAATGCTTTTTGCACAACATCTAGTTGGACAAGCATGTTAATAGTTGATCCTGTTAAGCCCATTTGGGGTCATTTATATCCCCAGGTTCTGATTTGTGCAAATGAAATTCGCAGAGACACAAGTCTCTCTTCAAGTTTTGTAAGTGTACTTACATCTGGTAGTGGTGTGTTATATCTTATTTGGTCAGGTGTTGCAAATTGTGGAAATTTTCCATTTTCAAGTGACCATTTGCATCGAAGACAAATTTTGCTAGTGGAAAATGTTCTATCAGTTAGTGTCAAGATGATGTATTCATTTTGCAAGTCAGGGGTGAAAGAATTAGTATTTTTTGCAAAATTCAATTCTTCTCAAATCACACATGCAATGGAAGGAGTGTCTTTAATTTGTTTCATATAGGTCTACTTCGCATCTCTATTTCCTAGACAAGGATGTGTAGCAAGTGTTTGTTGGTTTTCAATGCTAGCATTGCACAATGTTGGATCTAGTTTACGATATGTGATTTTTCCCTCTCGGTCAGTATCATGACCATTGTGGGATATGTAGTTGCACCTATTTCTCTCACGTGTTTTTTCTTTCAACATGTGGTAGGTTAGCTTATGGTTGCAACTTGAAAATAGTTTCACTTGTTGAAAAACCATGTTGAAGGTCGAATCGACATTTTTTACGATCATTTCCTCCTCACCATCTCGATGGTGCAAACGGTGATGGTCTTTGTCATTGGACATGTGATGTTTGTGTTTAGTAGGAAGTGTTTAATTGAGATCGTGTTTTGCACGCACAACTTTTTTTAGGCTATGATATGTGAGTTTGTGTTTCTTGTTCGAGCTCCCTTTCACCTCATGATGACCGGTCATACAATTCAGAGGTCTAGAAGGAAGTGCACCAATGTATTTATTTATTTCACATATGACCTTTTTCAAGTTGTGATAAGTCAGTCTATGTTTTTTGTTTAAGCTCTCTATGACCTGATGACAATTGGAATGAGTTTCGCCCTGATTAGACAATATGCAACGCTTATGTAGATTCGATGTGGTTTGGTTAGCATGGACAATGGAACTTGAACGGGAAATAATTATTATCAAAGGTTGATAATGGATGTGTGGTGTATCTATTTTCGACGATATGATGTCAATTGTTCGATCGTAGTTTGAATCAATATAGTATAAATGGACATTATCGTCTGAAAGGGTTGACTAGACCTCAATATTTACTCTAAATATTATAGATATCAATTGTAAACAAAATGTCCCACCATATATATTTCCTTTCTCATATTGCATTGCCATGTTTACAAGGTATTGTTGCCAACTTCCAATTGTCGGCATACTTTCTATGAGATATGGTAGAAGGTGTTGATGCAAGAAGTTAAATGCCTATTGGCTGCCACCTATTATTTCATTGCAAAAGGATTACATAGTGTAAAGTCAAAGTGAGTGCACATCAAAATTTGTTTCTATCAAATAGAAAATTGCATTGAATAGACTACCTCCACAAGTAGATGTAATAGTTGTTGCTATGTGCAATCCATGAGAGTGTATATGGTGCATAATTTGTTTCCAATGCAATTGAAGGTCTTTGTAGGCGAGGGACAAGTAAATATCAGATCGTCCAAGATTGCATATGGATAATATTTTATAGAGTAGTGGTTCATAATGACCACTTAGAGGATTGGAATCATGGAACAAGATGCAATATGGATCCCTAGATGCAGTTTTGTTGAACAATACACATATTTTTTTTCTTGTTAATGATCAAATTCCAATTGATATATCCACTCACTTGGCCACCCATCGTATACAAAATGTATCTCCACAAAGTCCTCTCTCATGTGGAGGCAGAGTTGCAGATGCATACAACCGCATATTTGAAAGATATGTACTGACATCATGTATTCCATGCAATTGACAAATAAAATCAGATGCCAATTTGTATTGATATGACTCTAATGTCTCAACGTTGCCATTTTCTAAACAAGCCAAGAAATGATCTATCAATACATTACGTAGCTCAATCGAGGAATAATGAAAGTGCAATAGAACTTGAAATGCATTGAAGAGGTAATCTCCTACAGTATACGAGAATGCATCTAATCTGAAAAAGGGCATTGTTATGCAATACCTGGTCGATGTTGTCATGTACAATGGAGTCTATATCTATTTTATAGCACTCAACATCTATTACTTGCTCTATCTTTTAAGTTTTGATTTTCAATATGTTTCTTAGCTATATTTAGATAATATGCAAATAAAAAAAAAAGATAACTATAAGTTTGGAACTGCATACCAATTCTTCTATGTATCCTTCAACCTTTTTCATTTCAAATTCAGTTATTCGTGGTTTTTATAGCATATGAAAAGAAAAACAAAGATATAGTTAGTGCTCAACCATATAGAAGAGATAATGTGAATAAAACAATAGTATAAACTTGCTCAGTACAAAGGCTAAGTATTTAAGACATATAATTTTTGAACTTATCTTAGTTGTGCATCTTATAAGCATTTCGATGGTCAGTATATATAGATTTACAATCATATTTATCATTTAATTCCATCCACACTCTTCAAAAATCAACACCAAACAAATCTGAAACGACTTGTTGATGTCTCCCACTCAGAACACTCACATAGATGGTCTGTGAGATAAAAAAAAGGGGAAGAATTAGGCATTCATGGACTTTTACCACATGAATGGAACCATCACATAGCATGAATTTTCAAGGTTCAATTATCTTACAACATGAAGAATATATTCTAAGATGTTTCAATTATATTACAAGATGAAGAAGATATTCTGAGATTGGGCACTGGGGCACTCATCCCGAGACAGATCAGTGAACTATCCATTTAGGTTACAAAGAATCATTTCTACAAGATGAGGTCCAGATGTGGAAATGGTGATGGAAGATGCTTTGGAAGACCCAAAGTCTAGCATAAAATTAACAGTTGTATATGGTTTTCCTTAGAGAATAAAATCTTGCATTGACATGCCTGTGCATTGTTTGAGGCCACTGGAGATAACTGAATGTGTAGAAAATAAGGATATTAATGTTTGGGTGCCTCTTGTTTCTGAAACGAATCTAGGATGTTAATCACCTTTTCAAATCGCGATCTGGGTGACCCTGCTACTTTAGCACCCCTGCTAAAGTTTTACTATTCTGCCAAATTTTGGAATTCTTCTAACCATACTTAGACATGGCTCCAATTTGGGACTTTGAGAGTTTTTAAATGTGAAGCGCGAAAGTCTCATGAAGTGACTTTCTCTAGGAGACATTAACTCGTGCCTATAGTTAATTAACCTGAGATTACTTTTAGCATCTTACCAAGGACTTCGGGACTTCGACTATTGGGCACTTCTAGAGTTTTCGAATGAAGAATTTGTACAACTCCTGGAGAAGTACATGCCTGAAGTAGTACAGACACATGCAATAATTCTAGGCTGGCCACCGTGCATGTGGGACTCCGAAAGACAATTAGATAGACTAACTAAATCAAATAGAAACAATAACCAAATCTCGTTAGTGCCAAGTGTCCACCATGTTGCAAACCCTAACGTGTGGTTAACCATGTTTCATCTACGCAAATAATAACTATATATGCAAGAGATAAGGTCCTCAAATCTACCCACGTCTACAAGTAATTTGTCACATTACTAAGCTCTTCATTACCTTACGCACTACCATCTGTCTTTACACCTTTGTCACTAGGCTCCGACATGGAATCATTTTTATACCCTTTATTCCTACCGTTTATCCCTTTGGAAAACACAGGAAGTGAACAGAATGGCTTGCAATGGCTGCACAAGAGGGTGATTTAGTACCATCCTTCGGTTGAGAGAGAGGATTGCAATGTTTGCACAAGAGGGTAAACCAACACCATCCCAACACCGAGTATGTGAAGATGTAAGGTATGATCTATGCAACAAAAATTCAAGTTAGTTGTTTTAAGAAGTATTGAATAGAATTTTATTGGTTAAAACCTATGGACCCTTAGCCTAATCCTCTAAGATCCTTTGATTTTCCCGAGCCTATTGATAATCCCCCTAATCTTGCAATTACACATCTTGTTTCTACAAGTTTATTCATCCCCATCCCATAATCTACAAATAAACCACTGTTCAAACTCCACTGCCCACCAAGAATTTAATTTTCCAACAAAGGAGAAACAAGAACTAATGTTTGGACTTGGTTCATTTTGTGTTTTATGTTCATCCTCCACCCAGGATTTGCATTTCAGTTCCTGAAACTTTTATTTTTTATAAATTATTGAAATATGTCACTGATAAAGATGGATAAGGACCGACAATGATGTTGAATTTTCTCCCATCTTTCTTAACTTTTCACCATACCTAGTCCTTCTATACCTAGCTGTAGTTTTCTTCTACAAGAACATTTTGCAAAGCCGACCTTCCTAATAACACAAATAATAACCATCTATGCACACCTTCCTAAGATCTTCATTACCTTATGCATTGACATCTATCTTTACACCTTTGTCACTAGGCTCCGATCTAGAATCGTTTTTCTACCCTTTACACCTAGATTTTATCCCTTTGGTAAGCACGAGCAGTGAACATAATGACTTCCAATGGCTGCATAGGAGGGTGATTTAGTACCATGCCTCAGTTGAAAGAGTGGCTTATAGTGTCTGCACAATAGGGTAAACCAACACCATCCCAACACTGAGTATGTGAAGATGTAAGGTATGATCTATGCAACAAAAATTCTTGTCAGTTATTTTAAGAGGTATTGAATATTATTGTATTGGTTAAAACATGTGGACCCTTAGCCTAATCCTCCATGATCCATTGATTTTCTCGAACCTATTGATAAACCCCCTAATCCTACGATTACACATCTTGTTTCTCACACGTCTATTGATCCCCACCCTATAATCTACAAAGAAACCAGTGTTCAAACTCCACTACCAATTAGGGTTCTATAATCATAGGTGATTTGATTCTTTAGCTATCCATTTGGCATTGCTCTCGTGATGAAGACACATTCATTGTTGGGCTCAGTTGATTTCTCTTCTCCCTCCATCCATTTCGTCGATCCTTCATCACCCTGTTGCACCCTTCATTCCATCACCCCCCATTTCTTCACCCCTCTGCCAATTTTGTCCCTGCATGAATAAACAAGCGCAGGCTAAAACACACAATACGTTAATAATGAAAGGTTAGTGGCATTGTTCATATTAATTATCATAGTAGAGTTAATTTAATTAGGTTAGTTGTAATATTAAGTGTAGTTAGATTAGTAAAACTAGGTTAGGGTTGTTAATAATAAATTAATTAATAATTAATTAACAACTATGTTTGTAAATAATTAGCAATAATTAATTAGATAATTAAACATAAAAAAATTAAAACAAACAAAAAATACAATGAAAACAAAAACATTTAAAACAAGTTAAAAATTAAAACAAATAAAAAAATATAATAAAAACAAAAAAACATAAAACAAAATAAAAATAAAACAATTTAAAAAAATTGAAACAAATAAAAACAAAACATAAAATAAACAATAAAGAAATTAAACAAAATAATAATAATAATAATAATAAACAAAAAAGAATTTTGGACCCCCCCCTCTACGTCACTCAACCAAGGGGGGTTCGAAAATTAAAACCACCTCTTGCCACATGTCATCACCATGTCATTTTGGACCCCCCACCCAAAACAAATACCACTTACCACCCTAAGGGGGGTCCAGAATCCACTCTCCCCCCTCCGAAAACCACTCCTAAAATTAGTTTTACTAGTTATCTTATGAGGTGTGTTCTGGGAAAATGAAGGCATATTTTCGAAAAATGAAAGAGTTTTTTCTCCGCAACAGGATGAAATCCAATAACCTCTCTCATTTTTTTCACAAGTGCCATTTTTTTGGTGAATCAACAACATCTTTAAGCCATAATTTTTAGAATTCAGGATTTTCATGTTCGACACATCTTTTTAAACCCAGATCTTGGACAATTGGAGATGAATTTAAAAAAAATGAGAGAGTTTTTTCTCAGAACAGGCTGATTTACAAAAACCTCCCCTAGATTTTACACAGACATCTCATATTGGGAGAATTTAATACTTACTTGGACCCTATTTTTCAGAATTTAGGAAGGAAAAATATTCAAAAGGGACAAATGACAAAGATGAAGGGACAGTAAAAAAATGTCGTGGAGGTAGCTTCAACCTCATTCCAGATTTCATATGACTCGAGACACCTAGAAAAAGAGGATCATCACGCAACCAATCATCTCTAGATTTCAAGGCACAATTTTTCAGAGGTGGCCACAGTCAACAACAAAGATAAGCCATGTAGAAAAAATTAAACGACAAATCATAAACAACCTCCATCAAATCAACACTAGAAGTTTGAATTAGATCTGAGAGAGTTCTATATTATTTTAATTAAAGATATAGTTAGTTTATATTTTCCTAATTTATATCATGGTCATTAATGACATGAACAATGTAGATAACTTATAAATACTTTTGATTTCAAGGTATTGGGGGTTGAGCAATTGGGATATTTTTGAAGGATGGAACTAGTATTGTAGCAGATCTCATAGAGCCTCCTTTCTTTTAAAACTTCAGCAATACAGTTGAGGCATTTACAGGATTCTTGTGTCATTTATGTTGGTGAAGTACATTTGCCTTTGTTTATGTTTCTCCTTTCTCTGTTATAATTTTATGTGTTTTCAATCTGAATTACTCAATAGAAGACTGAAGGACAATTTTCTTTTTGATGTGCACTATGTTCCTGGATTTGGATAATTTCAATGTTTTCTACTTGAGGGTTAGTTCCATAATTCTTAATTTCTCTGGTATAATCCGATACCATCACCTTTCTTTTCAAATCACTCATCAATCTTAAGAATCCAACATAGGTGCCTATCCTTCCCTGTTATGTTTTTTGTAGAACCTACCTTGATTGAATTAGACCTATTTGACTCCATTTCCCAATGGCCTTCCCTTCTTGTTCCAACCAAAAATCTAAAAACAAAACCCTGTACTAACATAGCTAGCCTAAAATTCCCATTAAAAAAAGATAAATATTATAGAGAGATCCCTCTCTGAGTCTTGGAGGTCTATATCCTTGACTCCAAAGTGGTTTTGTGGTTAACTCTGCCCATTTCTTCTTCAGTCTGAGAAATTATAGAGTGATAACATAGTGATGACCATACTGGGGAACCTTCCTCATAAAATCATATCAAGTTCCAGATCTGATTACTGATGGTGGATAGTGATCAGACACAAGAAGGTTGAATCATCCACCTGGTGACTCTAATCAACTCCAATCAGTTTCAAAGACTCCACTGGAGGAAGAACCTGAAACATGACAAGACAATCTGAAAAGATCAGGTATGCAAGTTGGAATTTTATCCAAGACATAATAGGTTTTATTCTTAATTATTTCTTCTCTTTTTATGATCCTGGCCAAGACCATATTGTTGAAACTTATGTTGATCAAATTCAACCTAATGAACCTCAAGAGATCAAGCCTATTTTTACATTCCCTGTACATACTCCTACAACTGTAAATATTCCATATATATATAAGCTCTTTGTCTTACCTCCTATACTCCATGATTTCCCTGCAAATTAATACAAATATCTTTCGAGGTTTGATGGAGAATATGGTAACATCACTGCTGAGAAACACATTCAGGGTTTTGAGAACTTTCTTGATCTTTTTGAGGTTGAGGAAAATGATGTTTGCATCATACTGTTTTATCTATCTTTGCAAGATAGATCTAAGGAATGGTTCAAAAGTTTGTTAGATTCAAGCATCTCCAATTTTTGTCAGTTTGTAGAAGTCGTCCTTGGTAGATGGGAGATCAAGAAAAATATTTTTATCATTTTAGAAGAATATTATCATTGAAAAGACATCTAGGAGAAACAGTGCAACACTTTTCAGCCATATTCAATCAAGTTTACAATTCAATGCCTGTTGATATAAAACCTCCTCCTGGTTTATCTCTCTTACACTACCCAGATGCCTTTGATTCAGAGATTGCATTTCAGTTGAGATAAAGGAACACTACTATACTCAAGGAGATGCATGACAATGCAATTAGTGTGGAATCTAATTTGTTGATCAAAGGGCCAAAGATCAAGGCAGAAGAAAGGAAGAAAATAGAAAAGGAGCAGATGAAATCTTCAGAAGAAAAAATAGACATTTTTACCAGCACAATGAAAGAAATGATGCATAACGTTATCATGAGAAATGAGCTTGTTGTCCAAAAGCATCATGTTCCATTGATTACAGAGAAAGAAAGGGTCATTGTTCCCAAGCATTTTGCAACTCAACCTTGGTGTCCTAGATCACAGAACAATTATTTTATGTACTCAATTCACAACATGGACACAAAGGAAACTCCAAATCAGCTCATAGAAGAGCCATCACCTGATCTAATGTGTATGATTGATGAATTTTCTTACCTGGATATCTACCTAAGTATGATCAGTATGATGATGATTATGTGTTTGAAATAGATGTTGACTATTCAAAGCAACTAGTGGCATGCTTTTAGGAAGCTCAGTTACAACTCAAATATGACAATCAACCTGTGCATATTAATTATGACAACAACGAAGAAAATGTAGAAAATATGAAAGTGGAAAGTCTTTGACATTATGTTTCTATTCATTTCAGTTTCTGAGAGAAAACTATAATCAAGTTCTCAATAGTAGGGATGGAGAATGTTCTGATCAATCAATTGAATATGTCATTGATGATATGGATGTTGTTCTAGACCCAGAATGACAGCCCTTGAGCTACATCAATTTTCAAATTCCAGATGAAATATTAGAGCCTAAAACAAAATATGAGTTCATCCAAAATAATTCTGTACCATTAAGCTTTAATTCATTTCAGTTTTTAAAGAAGAATATTGATCATGTACTAAATGATAAGCACATATAAAACCATGAAGTGTCATTGGAATCAATGCAACAGTCATCCCAATTCCTACATGATCCAATAGTTGATGTGTTGGATGACATGTGTTGTCCAAGGCATGTTTCATTTGCTAGCTATGAGCTTAAAATCAGTTATGATATAGACTTAATTAAGCAGCCAACTTCATGGTCTTGTTCAACAGGAGTCTCATTTCAAAGTTCGACAAAAAATTTGCATCCATATCAGGAACTGTATATTGATGTAAAAAACATATGTGCCATACCCAATTATGACCATAAATTTGTTGAAAGTCAAGAAACATGTCGTGTCTTTCCTGATCCCATAGTAGACTACATGGAATATTTTTTCAGCATAAATGATCAATCATGTTTTCAATAGTGGCCATTACACTAATTTTGATTCTGTGGAAAAAATAGGCTAACAAGAAGTCAAGCAATCCACTTGTTTCAGTATCTACTTGACTGACTTCATTGGAATTTTTGTATTATTTGATTCAACTTGATTTTTAGCAGTGTAGGGTAAGTAGCAGTGTGCAAATAAGCTCATCTCAGATCTTTGAGCATCCCTTTCAACAATTTTTTCAATCTCAATTTCAAATTGTAGTACAATTTTCAGTTTAGCGTGCATTTCAAATTTCATTCTTCAGTTTGATTTGGTTTCAGTTGAAGGATTAGAACAGGTACAGGTTGCAGAATAAAGTTTTGGGATCAACCCAATAGATAAGGCATGAGTATGCAAATTCATAGTTATGTGGTTCTTTTCACCTCTTGAAAGAGTCCTATAATCAAAGGTGATTTGATTCTTCATCTATCCATTTGGCATTTCTCTTGTGATGAAGACACCTGGCTTGCTGGGCTCGGTTGATTTCTCTTCTCTCTCTATCCATTTCTCGCGATCCTTCATCACTCTGTTGCACCCTTCATTCTCTCACCCCCCATTTCTTCACCCCTCCGCCAATTTTGTCCCTGCATGAATAAAAAAATTTAGGCTAAAACAAGCAATAGGTTAGTCATGAATGGTTAGTGGCATTGTTAATATTAATTAACATAGTAGAGTTAATTTAATTAGCTTAGTAGTAATATTAAGTATAGTTATATTAATAAAACTAGCTTAAGGTTGTTAATAATAAATTAATTACTAATTAATTAATAATTAATTAACACCTATGTTTGTAAATAATTAGCAATAATTAATTAGATAATTAAACATAAAAAATTAAAACAAATAAAAAATACAGTGAAAACAAAAACATATAAAAAAAATTAAAAATTAAAACAAATAAAAAAATACAATAAAACAAAATAAAAATAAAACAATTTAAAAAAATTGAAAAAAAAAACATAAATAAAACAAAATAAAATAAAACATAAACTAAACAATAAACAAAAAAACAATAAATAAAAACATAAAAAACAATTCTGGACCCCCCCTACGTCACTCAACCAAGGGGGGTCTGAAAAGTAAAACCACCTCCTGGCACATGTCATCACCATGTGATTTCGGACACCCCCCCCGGCCCAATATCACTTACTACCCTAGGGGGGTCTGGAATCCACTCCCCCCCCTCTGAAAACCACTCCCGAAACCGTTTTTTACCAGTTATCTTTTGAGGCGTGTTATGGGAAAACGAAGGTGTATTTTAGAAAACCGAAAGACATTTTTCTCCGAAACAGGATGAAATACAATAACCTCTCTCAGTGTTTGCACAGGTGCCATGGTTTTGTAAAATAAACAACATCTTTAAGATGTATTTTGTGGGATTCTAGATTTTCTTGTTCGACACATATTTTTCAAACCAATATCCCGGACAATTGGAGATGAATTTTAAACAAATGATAGAGGTTTTTTCTCAGAACAAGATGATTTACAAAAACCTCCCCCATATTTTAGACATACATATCATATTGGCAGAATCAAAGTCTTACTTGGGCCCTATTTTTCATAATTTAGAGAGGTGAAATATTCAAAAGGGACAAATGGCAAAGATGAACGAACAGTAAATAGAGTTCATGGAGGTAGATTCAACATCATTCCAAATTTCATATTTCTTGAAGCACCTAGAAACATAGGAACAACGTGCAACCAATCATCTCTAGATTTCAAGGCATGATTTTTTAGAGGTGGCCATAGTCAGTAACAAAGATAAGCCATGCAACAGAAATTAAAGGACAAATCATAAGCAACCTCCATCAAATCAGATATGGAAGTTCAAAGCAAATCGAAGACAATTCTATATTATTGTAATTAAATATATACTTAGTTTATATTTTCCTAAGTTACATCCTAGTCATTAATGACAGGAATAGTGTAGATAACTTATACATACTTATGATTTTGAGGTATTAGGGGTGGATCAGTTGGGATCTTTTTGAAGGATGGAACTAAGCAGAGATCATAGAGCCTCCTTTATTTTAAAAATTTAGTAATACAGTTGAGGCATTTATAGGGTTCTTGTGTCATTTATGTTGGTGAAGTACATTTTCCTTTGTTTATGTTTCTCCTTTCTCTGTTATAATTTTATGTGTTTCCAATATGAATTACTCAATAGAAGACTAAAGGACAAAATTTGTTTTGATGTGCACTATGTTCCTGGATTTGGATAATTTCAATGTTTTCTGCTTGAGGGTTAGTTCCAGAATACTTAATTTCTCAGGTATAATCTGATCCCCTGACCTTTATTTTCAAATCACTTATCAATCTTAAGAATCCAACATAGGTGTCTATCCTGCCCTGTTATGTTTTTAGTATAACCTTCCTTGATTGAATTAGGCCTCTTTGACTCCATTGCCCAATGGCCTTCCCTTCCTGTTCCAACCAACAATCTAAAAACCAAACCCTGTACTATCATAGCTAGCCTAAAATTCCCATTAAACAAAGCTAAATATTATAGATAGATCCCTCTCTAAGCCTTGGAGGGCTACATCCTTGACTCCAAAGTGGTTTTGTGGTTACCTCTGCCCATTTTATTCTTCAGCCTGAGAAATTACAGAGTGCTAACACTGCCCACTAAGAATTCAACTTGCCTTTTTATCTTCATCGTCCACCCAAGATTCACATTTAAGGTCCTGCAACGTTTTTTTTATAACCTATTGAAATATGTCATTGATAAAGATTGGTTAAGGACTGCAATGTTGTGGAATTTTCTTGCAACCTGCTGAACTTCGTACCATACTTACTACTTCTATACCTAGCTGTAGTTTTCATCTAAAAGAACATTTTTCAAAGACGACAAGATTTCATGTTCAACACTTTTCGGGGATAGCAATATATTCTTGTTTCTTTGATTCAAGTAGTCACATTTAAGGATGTTCTCTAAGAGAATTTTCACTCAGGTATTATTTCTAAAACAAATTATATTTATTTTGATTTTCAACACCTCCTAGTATTGAAAATTCCTACTTGCAAAGTGTAAATAGTAAACAACAAACAATGAATAGGAATGAGACCATGGCACTAAAACTTACTCGTGAATGGTGAACGATAGAATTATAGGTCCAATTGCGGGTGCAGGATCCCAACCCTGCAAACTGCAACAATAGGTCCAACTGCAGATGCAAGAACTCAACCTTGCGAAGTTGAAGCAAACAAGGGTGCATGATTTCAACCCTGCAAAGTGCAAGAACAAGTCGAATTGTGGGTGCAGGACTTCAACATTGCAAAGTTCAAGAAAACAAGAGCAAGTAGCAAACAACAAACCAGTGAGCAAGCACAAAGAGGTCCAACTACAGCTGTAGGACATCAACTTTGCAAAGTTCAAGGAAACACCAATAAGCATCATCCAACAAACCAAGAAACCAACGAGCAAGCAAGAACCAGTGAACCAATAATGCTAGTGGACAAAAATATTTCCCAAATTCATTATATATAATATTGTATCCAAAAAATGGAGGAAAATGTATTGTCACAGGCCTATTAAGTAAACATTTAAGGTTGTCAGGCCTTTTAAGTAAACATTTAAGGATGTCAGACTATTTAATGGAATCGCACTATGTAAACATTTAAAAAAGAATGCATTTTGTCAGGAATGCAATGTGTCAGCCCTGTTTAAGTACTTAAAAATGAGTGTCGATGCTCTAAACTTTGGATATGTAAACATTTACATAAAAATTAATAAAAATTCAAAAAGAGTGTAGATGCTCAAGAATTTGGATATGTTAACATTTAAAATATTGGTAATAGCAAAGATGGAAATAAGACTTGGAATCTATTCTCCAATGAGATGATGACATATAAGGTTTTTTTTATTATATAAAAAATAATGTTTTTAGTTCTCTAGTTCGAACAATAGAGATTATGCAAAAAATTATAGTCAAAGGACAAATTAATATTGTTGGGTATGTGTTATATTCTTTTAATGTGTGTGTGTGGGTGATTCAGATAGGACAACTGTGTCTGACGATCCCTATGCATCTGGCGGTTTTTGTTATTTTTAGCGGTTTACTAAAAATAATCTTGGTTTTAGGGATTAGGGTTTTGGTATCTACGGAATACCTAAAAACATTGTATATATTGTATTGTGAATGGTGAAATTCGATATAATGAATACAAGAAAGGTTTTCCCGGTTGAGGGTTTCCGATATAAATCTTTGTGTACTATGTGAATGAGCCATTGAATACATTTTGTTTTTTCTTAAGAATCTATATGCATTGCTTTACTTCACAGGTTTAAAACTTACAAATATGAATTCAATGAATTGTCGATCGCTATAGTCCCTCTACGCCTTCATCATGGACTAATAATATCTAATTTTCTCCTCGGTGTAATTAAAAGCAATAAATTACCATTGTGTTTAACTTTTTAAAAATGACGTTGTTTTTTATTTATTTTTTGTTCATCCCCTCCCTAAAGAGAAAATTTGACTATGGCATGGTGATATTTCTTCTTGTATGATCACCGTCTTCACTTATTGCAGTGATAACATAGCCAGTGCGATTGATAATTTGATATTAATTAGCCTTGGGATATGTTTGCTTATCATTCTGATTATTTTCCCAATTTGGGATATGTATGCTTATAGCTAAATTGTAATGTCTCATTGAATCATTTGAGATAAAGTAGATGCAATAGCTAAGTTACAATGTCTCATCCATCATTTGAGAGAAAGTAGATGCAATGAGAGAAAGTATTCTCAGTCAATTGAAATGATTAAAATTTGTTACATTAAATTCATCAATTCACGATTGTAAAATGATGAAGTACATATGAATTACATACATTGTATGTTCACGATTTATTTTATGATTAATAATACTAATTTATTACTGTGCCAAAAATTATTTTAACCTCTAAAACATAATTAATGTATTATTAAAAGAATTATTCCAGTCACTTAAGTGTATTAATCTATTGAATTATCAATTCCAATGTCTCATATAGTCTTTCAATCATTATATAACATCAAGGTTTATGTAATAAATCATATAATCTTATTCAATAACAAACTATGCATTGGTATCCATGTAGTTTATGAAAATAAAAATTCATTACTTGTATTGAATGCTATGAAAGAAAAAATGAATGATTGTAAATATAATTACACTTGGTGCTTAAATAAAAAAAACTAACTAGAAATTGAGAAATGTATACATCACACAGAGGGGCCTCCCCTTGGATTAAGTTGTAAAGAATTATACATATCTAAACTAAAAACTTAGTACTCACAACTCATGAAAATATATAGTCAATGTGATACCCCTAATTTTCTTAAGTGGAAAATTCAAATGTATAACTAGTGGGTAAATTTGACTATTAATTATTTAATTATTGTGCAAGATAGTGACTTGCCAAGTGTCCTTAGTTATGGGACAAATGTAAGAGAAAATATTTTTTATTAATTAAACGAAGGGTACAGAAGGAACAACCAAGTTAAGAAGAGATTATTATGAATCCATGAGTGGGGAACAAGTTGAAGTTGACCCTGAACAAGAAAGAAAAAGTGTCAGAAGTCAATTCTAGTGATTGACACACCTTGAAAATCAAGGATTTTCCCAAGCTACGAAAATTCCCAAGGATGGAAAAGAGATGGGAAAAAATAAGACCTCGGCAAAAAAAAAAGATATATACACATGTGTGAGGAGGGAGGACATTTCTTACCATGTGGAAGAAAGGAAATAGTTGATTAAAGAATGAAAGGAAACTGTAAAGAATGAAAGGACTATGGAAACAAGAAGCTTACTTTTCCCTTATGGATTCATGATCAGGCTTGCGGGAGATTGGATCAAGTGATTTGGCTGATCCATTCTACAGCTGGGTGGAACTTGGTTGTTGCTTTTGTGTTCCAAGTTCTTATTTAAGTTATTCGTTAAATATATAATGGTTATGTTATTGTTATTGATGGAGTTGAATTGTATATTATTTATTTGATACAGCTACAGGTTAAAATATATTCATTATAGGGTAGTTGAATCTAAGTTATTGCATACAAATAGTAGTTTATGCATAGAGAGAGATATTTATATATAGGAATAGATATAAATTTTTGAGATCAATATAATCTATGATAATGCATGAATTTTCATCCAAGTTATGTAAAACAATTCTTACAGGTCTGTCCAAACTAAATTGCAGACACAGAGAAGGGTAATGCATTTAGAAATCGAATATATATATATATATATATATATATATATATATATATATATA
>ML784235.1:25334-46123 GCA_009831015.1 Picea engelmannii | reverse complement strand
TTGATAAGTATTTCTATCTATTGTAGTGGTGACAAGTAGGCTAGTAGTTATTGTACTACGCCACCTGATTATAATCATACCTTTGAAAACTATACAAAATGTATATTGGGTTACCATATATCAATTTATTAAGAGTAAATAAATAAGTTAATAAATAATAAAAAGATGTGGATGATAATCTTATTAAGATAATTATGGATAATACGTGTTACTACTTATATAATACATAGGAACCATATCTTACACATGTTATGAAAAGATTTAATAATACATTGTGAAATAGGGTAATTGAATGAGTGGAATGTTTCATAGATGCTAATTGTGTCAATTATATTGATAAATTTTATTATAGTTGAACTATTGTTGGAGTGTTTCATAGGTTCTATTTGATTCAATTATATTGATAAATGTTGTTTACAGTTGAACTATGGTTGGAATGTTCATAGGTGTTAATTGCGTCAATTCTATTGATAAATGTTGTTTATAGTTGAACTATGCTTGGAATGTTTCATAGGTTCTAATTGCGTCAATCATATTGATAAATGTTGTTTATAGTTGAAATATTATTGGAATGTTTTATAGGTGCTAATTACGTCAATTATATTGATAAATGTTATTATAGTTGGACTATTGTTAGTATGTTTCATAGGTGGTATTTCCGTCCATTAAATTCATGTATGTTTTTGGTAGTAGATTTTTTGTCGCACCATCAATAATGGATGATTAATATTGATTGATTGGTCTGGTTGAAATTCGGCTTGATTGGATTAGTGGGATGTAGACACCTCCTTGTTCCTTAGAACAGTCGATAGTATTGAGACCTTAAATAGTCAAAATCAATCGGATGAATCCTGGACTTGAGCGTTGATTATGGTCTTGGAGGTCCTAACCTTGTAGGATAGGCTAGTCGGCTAGTTCCTTATGTTAACTTTATGAGATGTGTTGATTCACATCGCTAACTTAGGTTTATGGGTTGATCATGTTTTGTAATACCCCTATTTCCCATAGCTTGTAATTAATCATTAAATTAGGATTACCATGTTGTGGCATGGGATCAATGTAAATGTATTATTGTTTGAGATTCCAATGACTAACTGTGGGGGTGAAGCCTTGAAGTACTGGCCATGATATCACTAGACGAAAGAGTGAGGAAAACTATGGATAAAGTTCATTATGTGTATGACCCTAAATTTTCCCTTGTTGGGAATAACCAACCCTCTCTGGATCCCAAGGGGAGAAAGCAGTTAATAAAGGAAAGGACTGATGGTTGAACCATCAACCACCTGTTGGCAGCCATTTAACATTTTTATCCTGTCCTTATAAGCTGCCTACACCAATGTTTTGCAACCCTTGATTTTCATCGCAAGTTTTTGAATAAAACAACACTGTCATTTTGCGCATTTGCAAACCTGTATTTTGTTCTCGTTTTCACGACCGCAAGAGTGAAAACTTTGATTTCAAAGTCGCATTAAAATCATCATTGGATTATTTCGGTTACTCTTGTCTATGTGTTCATTGCATTTCCAATTTAATTATAGTCGCACAGTTGGCAAGATACCAAGATCTTTACTCATTTGGCATTCTTTTGTTGTTAATATGATTTCATTTTTATAAGATTGTGATGATATCATAATGTCTGTCATTGAGTCCTTAATACATTGGTGGTTTGATGTTTTATAGTCTTTCATCGATTTCCTTGACACATTGGTTTCATGAAAACACATTAACATTGTGGTTAGACCCTTGGTGTATTCATTTCATACAACACATATGTGATATGATCGAACCCTTGGTGTTGATTTCGAATCATTGTTTTGGTTTTAAAACTATGCCAACGCTATGCTTATGCAAATTTTTGGGTCGACTTACCATAAATTTTAGTAATTGTTTGAACAACATTGTTTTTAACATATGCAATAGTGATATGAATTGCTATATGCGCTGTCAGTTGTAAATTGGGAAATGACTGTTTTTCATGGGCCTAATCTAGCTCCACCACCCTCGCACACTCGGGAATTAATGCCTTCCTCCTATCCCGGGTAACCTCTGTTGGTTTTCGGGGAAGCCTATGAGCTATTCGATCCTGCGTTTACCCTAACCAAACCCTTGTCTATTCACCCGGCTCATTGTGTGCCTCCGTCTATGGCACCTATTGTGCGCATAGAGCCAAATGGTAGCCAAACACTCTTGTCGTTCGACAATGCTCGTCAAGATTTAGAAAACAGTGCTTGGCTGGTGTTTATACAAAGGTTTGAGGGTTTCAACCTTTTGGTTGCCCAAAAATTCGCCCTCACCTTCGACAGATGCAGGGCTAAGGTTGGAGACATACAGCTTGAGCTTAATGAAGAATTCCTAAGCTCGGCTACGGACTTACCAGCTACGGGGCAAAGGTGGCTTAAAAATTCTAAAGTAGATGAGGTGCCATGGCCGCTCCTATTCACATCAAGGAATATTGCTTCATGTGATAAAGGTATGCCTATCACTACCCTCAAACCCAGGTGGCATGATCTTTTAGCAATTGTTAAGAAGTTTGTGACCTGTGAAGGTTGTTATGGCTTGGTATTTTTGTATCACCTTCAGTTGTTGATGAATTTTATAGGCTACCCTCTGAATATGCCACATTATCTCTTGCGTAGCCTGTACAAAATGTCCAAAAGATTCATGCGTGAGAAGGCTCATAGCAGCCTTTTCCATCACTGCTTGATCAAACTCATTATCATCCACCATTTGAGCCTTAATGATGACTGTTGGCAAGCCTTCCTATCTAGGAATGGCTTTGCCACTCCTGAGTCTGTCCAAGTGGACAAGGTTGTGGTTACTGAAACATTGGTTGGACCGGCCGTGCCACTTCATATCCTTCTACCCCCTATCAAACCCTCGGATCGCCCCGACATGGACCTACCCGATACCATGACCGACCCGTGTGCTAAAGAAAATACTAAGGCCTTCAAAAGGCCTGTGAGGAAGAAAGGCAAGAGTGATATTGTTGTCAACAATAGGGGAAAGAAAAATGCCCGATGGATATCGAGATGCACTAGGAACAAACCCAAGCCGAACGTTGACCAGAAGCCAATAGTGCTGAGCGAGGACCCGGACTCCAAAATTGAATGATTCTTGACTGAAGAATATCCCTATTCTCATGGCCTCTGCTCTAAGGAACCCTATGACTATGTCTCCAACTTACCTCTGTGCCTCAAAAACGACCCAAACTACCCGGGAATAAAGCTGCACAAGGAAACCCCTGGTAACTTGAACAAACCCTCGCCTGTGATGCCAAAGCCCGATCAATCATCATGTACCCAATGCAATTCCTGGCTTGAACGTTATTACACCGACATTCCCTTGTTGCAATCTAAGATCAAATTGTTAGAGGAATGGGTGACAGTCCTGTCAAAGGAGAACGACAAGATACAAGCCAACGAGAAGAAACAAAAAACCACCAGTTCAATTTTCTTCAGAAATGTCGAAGCAACAACAGCCTTTGTCAATTCAAAATTATCATGATCAAATCATTTTCTTACTACCCAGGTATGTGTTTCGATATTGATTTTGTTTTATGAATTGATTTGAACTAATGTAACCGATTGGAGTTGTTTTCAATTAGCTCTATTCGTTTCAATAGATTTAAAATGATTATGTTATACTCAGATTACTAAAAACGATTTCGTTGTGAATCATGTACAGTAGATTCGTTTTGCTAAAATCAAATATAGCTATGATTTGGTTATGCGATTTTATTGTGCTCAAATTAGTATAAGCGATTGAGTTGTTTTTTATTCTGTTTGGTTTTCTTTGAAACAATTCTATACGTTTGAATTAATATAATCAATTGGGTTTGCTTTCATTTAGTTCTCTCCGATTAATCGAGTCTGTTTCATTTTGAATAAATATTCTCATTTGGATGATGATTACATTCGATCTATAAGAAAGATTTGTTTGTTAAAAACGAACACAATTATGTTTTGATTGATATAATTTTGCATTATGTCGGCCCTAAATTACTTCGATTTATTTCTTATGGTTTGATCTTGAAACGATGTTGTATGCCCTCGATTAGCATGATCATTTTCATATGCGTTGAAGATTGGATTGATGTAGTTCTATTAGTTTTAAATTAAAAAAAAAAATGATGATCCTATGAGTTTCGTTTTGATTCGACAACGATTTTGTTAAGTGTTGAGTCAACATAAATTATTGCATGAAAAAATTACTTGATTTGTTACAGTTTGTGTCGATTGAATTTGATTCATGAAAATGATTTCATTGGTTCTGAATTATCTAAACGATTGTGTCGCCCCCAAATCGGTTCGATTCATTCTTGTTTGATTTGATTCACAAACAATGTTGCATGCCTTGAACTAGAATGAGTTGGATTAGATTCAAAGTTAGATTTGATATGGCTTTGTTAGTTTCGATTTAAACAATTCTGTTGAGTGTTGGATTGACATATTAAGTCTATATTAAATTCTTATCAGAGATTTGCTTGGTATTCGTTTAGGGTCTGTTTCAATTGAAATAGATTCAAATAAGATTTCATTTGATATCGATTAGCATAGAAGTTGTCGTTTAAACGATTCATTTTGTTTTCAATCAGAAATTAAATATTTGAATATATTTTGTTAGCATTTCATTGATTTAAAACGATTTTGTTTTCAAATTAGACCAACTACAGAATCGTGAGATTCTGTAGCTAGTCTTAAATTTAGATTTCTGTTAATTTTATCAATAAAATATCCTCTAAACTTGTCTATTCTTGTCCACTTTCAGGTGCATACGAATTTCAATGATCAATTGGGCATGCTGTGACAATTTAGGAGATACTTTAGATATAGTTTTCAGTTGTTAGTCATAGGCAAAAATAGGGACTTGGGATATTATCCCCAAATCTTTTGTAAACTGTTTTGATAATTCCCACAGGGATGTTTTACCCTGTGGTATTTATAAACTCATTTATTTTTTGTAATGAGGACATCATCATCACTGTTGGGAGAACCAGACTATGGATTTATAATGATATAGACTGGGATGAAAGTTGATTTCTTGTAACAGCTTTAACTTTCAATATATCAAACTTTTGTTTCAAGCTTTATTCATATCAAATTGCAATCAGTTATCGACTACTTTAG
Source organism: Picea engelmannii (assembly GCA_009831015.1). NCBI lineage: Eukaryota > Viridiplantae > Streptophyta > Pinopsida > Pinales > Pinaceae > Picea > Picea engelmannii. The sequence goes on along the minus strand of ML784235.1, from coordinate 40,997 downwards.
CTATCATAATTCATTGCATATTGATGTGATTTGATTTATAAAGGTTTAATACATCAATTAATCTATTTCAGTTTAATGAATAAAGGTTTATCTTCTTCATTAATTGAACTGTTCTGTACAAATCTTTGCATACAGATTTATCTAAATGTGAAGATTTGTAAATTATAAGATTGCTGTAAATTTGTATGTCTTGTTTGTCCTATCATTTATATTTGAAGAGCACAGTTGCTTCCTATTTACGAGAAGCTTGTGGAGAATCTGGTGCGGTTTTTCTCCCACCGAACAGTTGAATCAACTATTGCATACAGGACAAACCTGAAGCGTTACTTTAGGTCAGTTTGCTATTTGTGATTTGATAGCTAATCTATTAGTGTTATTTAAGTAGTCTAGATAGATTTATAGTTAGAATTATTATTTTAGTTGCTTATCTTAGATATTTTTGTTTGATTTCTTTCTCATAAAAGATTATAAAAATAAAAAAATAATAGCTTTGTTGTCTTAGGACAGTTTACAAATGATTTTTACAGGTTTTCATTTAAATCTGTAACCTGTAAATATTGTACATTTGTAGTTATATCTAATTCTGTTAATAATTGAGCATTTGATTTCATAGGATTATTATTGTATATAATTAGACAGTAGATTGTATATATATATATTTCAGTTTTGTTTTTAGTTTGATTTACTTATTGTTTTCATTTAGATTAGTTTCTTAGTGTAGTTTTATTTCATTTTCCTAGGACTTAGATCGGCTAACGGAGCCGCTAAACCCGTCAGGGTGGATCATCCCAAACGGCTTGGGTTATTTAGACAACCCCGGACCGGATCCACTCTTTCAGTTGGCGAGCGTTCAATTTCGCCCATCAACAAATGGCGCTAGAAGGAGGGCCGATTGACAAGCTGGCCTTGTAGGAGCCTTTATTTTTAAATGTATTCAATTCCCCCCATGGCTCCCCAAATCACTTTGTTGGAACATGCTTTCAACTTGTCATTACCCGATGTTCCCAACGAGACAGCGTCTCGCTTCTCCAAACTCACCTTTGATGGTGAAGGCAATATATCTGCTAAAGACCACCTTAACAAGTTTTGGTGCAAATGCATCAAACATGACATCTCAGATTTAGGAGTTTTATGCAGACTGTTCACTTTTACTTTTAGAGGTCAAATCAAACATTGGTTTGGATCCTTTCCAGCATGTCACATTTTTGATTGGTTTCAATTTGTAGATGAGTTTCTAGATGCTTTTGAAATTTATGATTTCGATCAGTTATGTGAAGAATTTCATACTTCGCTAATCAATGGCGATTCTTCTTCAGAAGACTTTTTGATAAAAGTCTATCATATCCTCTGTAAATTTAATCTCAATGACATGTCATTGGCATTACATATCTTCTATGATGCTTCCATCCCTTCCATTCAGTCATGTTCAATCACGAATGAAGAACCAATTGCAAATCCTATCACTCAACTGCAAGAAAAATCTTCTTCGCAAGAAGAGAAGGATCCTTCCGACAATGTTGAACAAGCTAGGGAGGTAGAATCTATTGACCAGGTTCTTATTGACAACCAAATTTTTTTTTCCTTTGAATCATTGTATTTTCAGTCTTCGAACAGTATGGAAGAAGATTCATTTCTGGCTCAAGGTGAATATCCTCATTCTTTTAACTCATGCTCTAATCAACATTTAAAATTAGTCACTGAAGAACACTTAAGCGACGAAAATCTTCTTGAATGTTCTAGTACTCCTATGAAACTGATTAGAGAATAAGTTACGCAACTAGAAGAAGAAACTTTAAACCTTCATCCTCAAAATGCACTTTGTTAACAGGAAAGACTAGATGCTTGTCACACAAATTTTGAATTATCTATCACACAAAAGTAAAATCCAGATGATCATATTATGTTGAGGAATTCTTCACCAAAACAGAGTAAGGGTTTTGAAGAAGGTGAAGAGAAATCTTTTGAGAATACCATTGTTAATTCAAGAGATTCTTTTCATCTGCTTATTTCTGATTCCTTTTATTCTTTATATCCTGATCTATTCCTAGATTCTGGTGGACTTGACATCTTACCTACAACATCCTACTCTCTTCCACCACAATCATATCCTTTCGATATGCTAAATTTTGGTGAAATTAATTCCAAGCATAACATTGATAAAACTGGATTTGACGCTTGTTCACTTTCATCACTCACATGGGAAAAGGACATGTTGCGAGATGATTTTACACAGTTTATTGTTGAAAAGGACAATGCATTATATTCTACATTTCATATTCATTCTTTGCTTAGCTCGAATCTTAATGTTTATACTTCACATTTTGAAATGATCAATCTCATCGAAGGAAACATTCAAACCAATGATCCAATTGATTGCACGAATCCTCATGTGATGAGTTTTCCATTGGTATATTTGTTTCATCAAAGTCATGGTTTGCATCCTCATTTTTATAACAGGATCTTAGGATGGCTTGAATATTCATATATAAAGAAATTTCATAATAAATACAAGGTTGGGATTGCTTTCTTTTTACCTAAGTATCTTGGAAGTAGGCGTGACATGTTTCTTGTAGATCCTCCATGTGAAGGAATTAATGAACACTTAGAGAATTTTAAGGAGGATGGGGCATTTCAGCCTTGGCTGATGGTTATTCCATTTCCTTGTGATCTTGACAATTTTTTCAAACCTACTTACACTCGCCCATGCCATTATGATCCTTATCACGACAAGATTGCACAATGGTTGGAGGATTCGAACAACAAGAATATCCAAGGAAATGGTAAGATCATGCTTACTTCATTTTTAGATGATTATTATGAAGGTAAGTGTGATATGTTTATGTTACCATTCTTATTAGTAATGCTTGATCTTGTTTCCATTGCAGGATTGGAGTTACTTCGATGGCTACATTGGAAGCATGACTTCACGTAGTATCCTGATTTGTTCAATAGTTAGGGTAGGTTTAGGAATAGGTTTTTCTTTCAGTTTTATTTCTCATTATTTCTCTTTGTAATAATGCAGTCATGAACGCAAGTGGGCGTACCACGAGAACCATAATATGGTTGTTGTCAGGGAAGTCCCCTTGATCCTTTCTCTTTACTTCTAGTTGAACATCTATTTTAAAAAAACAAAACGCAGTATCGTCATGAAAGTCTTAAATAGAAAGTAAAGAGATAAATAAATCTGAATCAACCCTGACCCAGGGTACCACGAGTAAGACTGCTTAACCATCAAATAGGATTTTCCTACTTTTCAGTCTCCCAAGGGATTTTGTGGCATGAGATTTTTAGATGCACCTTCTGTACATATTTTGTTTTTTGTTTTTGTTGTTTGGATTTCTTTGCTTTCCAATTTTTCTTCGTTGGTGTGTTTTGTTTCCATTTATGCTTATCAGTCTTTCTTTTGAAACACACATGCCTGCATCATGAACTTGTCAGACAAAGAAAACAAAAAATTCTTTCTCTGAAATGACTGCTGAAAATTTGTCTAAACATCAATTACAATATACTTCTGAAATTTACAGCCATGTTGGCAAAGGCTATTGTTTGAAAGAAGTTAACTGATTTCGATCTGTGAGTAAAGCCTGTCACGATCATCTATTATCTTCTTACACTGTCCCTATTCCTTAAGGGAACGACTTAGAAGACGTCTCCCTGTTTTAGAAGGTCGGTTTTGTAAACAAACCATCTCTGAATCTTAATGAAGGACAGTTTTAAAAATTCTTTCAAGGTCTGCAAAAATATGTCTAAAATATCATAATTTTTAGCGTCACCCGCTCAATTATATATCTTTAAAAAATTAAATCATAAAAGAGCTATGGGAAGTTCTTGTAAACTCGTCGGGATGCTGAGCAAGTCTGCTGGCAGTGAGTAAATGCATGCATGATGCCAAGACAAATTCGTCGGGGTACTGAACAGGCCCGCTGGCAGCGAAGCAATGTCAGGTATACGAAAATTTGCAAATATGAAATCTCTTGAGCTTAAAATGTCATTTATTCTGATCTGGAACTTCTTAGCAGGATACATATATCAGAGTGGGTTCAATGGAAACCCTATCAAGGCTATGGACGCTTGCTGGCAGCAATGGCTCTGTCAACAGTATTGGAGATTTTATCTTTAATATCGTGGCTCGCTTATCTTGAGACTGTTATCAGTTTTCATCCTTTAAACACTGCTGGAATATTTGATCATTGATGATGTTCAAACAATTTTTTGGTTATTTTTGTTGGAATTATTCCTGTTATCTTAACCTGAATTCGTTCTTTCGGTAGAGATAGCTTCTTCTACCAGTGTGTCGCCATTGTTGGCAGCCATTTCTCATTTTTATCCTATCCTTATAAGCTACCTACACCAGTGTTTTGCAACCCTTGATTTCCATCGCAAGTTTTTGAATAAAACAACATTGTCATTTTGCGCATTTGCACACATGTCTTATGTTCACGTTTTCATGACTGCAAGTGTGAAAACTTTGATTTCGAAGTCGCATTAAAATCGTCACTGGATTATTTTTGTTACTCTTGTCTATGTGTTCATTGCATTTCCAATTTAATTATAGTCGCACAGTTGGCAAGATACCAAGATATTTACTCATTTGGCATTCTTTTGTTGTTAATATGATTTCATTTTTATAAGATTGTGATGATATCATAATGACTGTCATTGAGTCCTTAATACATTGGTGGTTTGATGTTTTATAGTCTTTCATCGATTTCCTTGACACATTGGTTTCATGAAAACACATTGACGTTGTGGTTAGACCCTTGGTGTAATCATTTCATACAACACATATGTGATATGATCGAACCCTTGGTGTTGATTTCGAATCATTGTTTTGGTTTTAAAACTATGCAAACGCTATGCTTATGCAAATTTTTGGGTTGACTTACCATAAATTTCATTAATTGTTTGAATGACATTGTTTTTAACATATGCAATAGTGATTTGAATCGCTATATGCGTCGTCGGTTGTACATTGGGAAATGATTGTTTTTCATGGGCCTGATCTAGCTCCACCACCCTCGCACACTCGGGCATTAATGCCTTCCTCCTATCCAGGGTAACCTCTGTTGGTTTTCAGGGAATCCTGTGAGCTATTCGATCTTGCGTTTACCCTGATCAAACCCTTGTCTGTTCACCCGTCTCACTGTGTGCCCCCGTCTATGGCACCTGTGGTGCGCATAGAGCCAAATGGTAGCCAAACACTCCTGTTGTTCAACAATGCTCGTCAAGATTTAGAAAATAGTGCTTGGTTGGTGTTTATACAAAGGTTTGAGGGTTTCAACCTTTCGGTTTCCCAACAATTCGCCCTCACCTTCGACGGATGCAGGGCTAAGGTCGGAGACATACAACTCGAGCTTAATGAGGAATTCCTAAGCTCAGCCACGGGCTTACCAGCTACGGGGAAAAGGTGGTTTAAAAATTATAAAGTAGACGAGGTGTCGTGGCTGCTCCTATTCACATCAAGGAAGATTGTTTCCTGTGATAAAGGTATGCCTATCACTACCCTCAAAACCAGGTGGCACAATCTTTTGGTAATTGTTAAGAAGTTTGTGACCTGTGAAGGTCGTTATGACTTGGTATTTCTGTATCACCTTCGGTTTTTGATGAATTTTATAGGCTACCCTCTGAATATGCCACATTATCTCTTGCGTAGCCTGTACAAAATGTCCAAAAGATTCAAGCGTGAGAAGGCTGATAGCAGCCTTTTCCATCACTGCTTCATCAAACTCATTATCGTCCACCATTTGAGCCTTAATGGTGACTTTTGGCAAGCCTTCCTATCTAGGAATGGCTTTGCCACTCCTGAGTCTGTCCAAGTGGACAAGGTTGTGGTTACTGAAACATTTGTTGGACCGGCCGTGCCACTTCATATCCTTCTACCCCCTGTCAAACCCTGGGATCGCCCTGACATGGACCTACCCAATACCATGACCGACCTGTGTGCTAAAGAAAATACTAAGTCCGTCAAAAGTCCTTTGAGGAAGAAAGGAAAGAGTGATATTGTTGTCAACAGTAGGGGAAAGAAAAATACCTGATGGATATCGAGATGCGCTAGGAGCAAACCCAAGAAGAACGTTGACCATAAGCCAATAGTGTTGAGCGAGGACTCGAACTCCAAAATTGAACGATTTTTGACTGAAGAATATCCCTATTCTCATGGCCTCTTCTCTAAGGAACCCTATGACTATGTCTCCAACTTACCTCTGTGCTTCAAAAATGACCCAAACTACCCGGGAATCAAGCTGCACAAGGAAACCCCTGGTAACTTGAACAAACCCTCGCCTGTGATTCCAAAGCCTGATCAATCATCATGTACCCAATGAAATTCCTGGCTTGAACGTTATTACACCGACGTTCCCTTGTTGAAATCTAAGATCAAATCGTTAGAGGAACGGGTGACAGTCCTGTCAAAGGAGAACGACAAGCTACAAGCCAACGAGAGGAAACAAAAAACCACCGGTTCAATTGTCTTCAGAAATGTCGAAGCAGCAACGACCTTTGTCAATTCAAAATTATCATGATCGAATCATTTTCTTACTGCCCAGGTATGTGTTTCGATATTGATTTTGTTTTATGAATTGGTTTGAACTAATGTAACCGATTAGAGTTGTTTTCAATTAGCTTTGTTCCTTTCAATAGATTTAAAATGATTATTTTATAATCGGATCACTAAAAATGATTTCTTTGTGAATCATGTACAGTAGATTCATTTTGCTAAAATCAAATATAGCTATGATTTGGTTATGCGATTTAATTGTGCTCAAATTAGTATAAGCGATTGAGTTGTTTTTTATTCTGTTTGGTTTGCTTTGAAACAATTTTGTACGTTTGAATTAATATAATCAATTGGGTTTGATTTCATTTAGTTCTGTCCGAATAATCGAGTCTGTTTCGTTTTGAATAAATATTCTCGTTTTTATTATGATTACATTCGATCTATACGAAAGATTTGTTTGTTAAAAATGAACACAGCTATGTTTTGATTGATACGATTTTGCATTATGTCGGCCCTGAATTACTTCGATTTATTTCTTATGGTTTGATCCTGAAACGATGTTGTATGCCCTCGATTAGCATGATCGTTTGCATATGCGTTGAAGATTTCTTTGATGTAGTTCTATTAGTTTTAAATTAAAAAAAAAAAATGATGATCCTGTGAGTTTCGTTTTGATTCGAAAACGATTTTGTTAAGTGTTGAGTTGACATAAATTATTGCATGAAAAATTTACTTGATCTGTTACAGTTTGTGTCGATTCAATTTGATTCATGAAAATGATTTCATTGGTTCTGAATTATCTAAATGATTGTGTCGCCCCCAAATCGGTTCGATTCATTCTTGTTTGATTTGATTCGCAAACAATGCTGAGTGCCTTGAACTAGCATGAGTTGGATTAGATTCAACGTTAGATTTGATACGGCTCTGTTAGTTTGGATTTAAACAATTCTATTGAGTGTTGGATTGACATATTAAGTCTATATTAAATTCTTATCACAGATTTGCTTGGTATTCGTTTAGGGTTTGTTTCAATTGAAATAGATTCAAATAAGATTTCATTTGATATCAATTAGCATAGAAGTTGTGGTTTAAACGATTCATTTTGTTTTCAATAAGAAATTAAAGATTTGAATATATTTCTGTTAGCATTTAATTGATTTAAAACGATTATGTTTTCAAATTAGACCAGCTACAGAATCGTGAGATTCTGTAGCTAGTCTTAAATTTAGATTTTTGTTAATTTTATCAATAAAATATCCTCTAAACTTGTCTATTCTTGTCCACTTTCAGGTGCATACAAATTTCAATGATCAATTGGGCATGCTATGGCAATTTAGGAGATACTTTAGATATAGTTTTCAGTTGTTAGTCATAGGCAAAAATAGGGACTTGGGATACTATCCCCAGACTTTTTGTAAACTGTTTTGATAATTCCCACAGGGATGTTTTACCATGTGGTCTTTCTAAACTCATTTATTTTTTGTAATGAGGACATCATCATCACTGTTGGGAGAAAGAGACTATGGATTTATAATGATACAGACTGGGATGAAAGTTGATGTCTTGTAACAGCTTTAGCTTTCAATATATCAAACTTTTGTTTCAAGCTTTATTCATATCATATTGCAATCAGTTATCAACTACTTTAGCTATCATAATTCATTGCATATTGATGTGATTTGATTTATATGTTGTCCATATCTGATGTCTCTTATTTCTTTTTAGTACAACAATTACTCTATTTCAGTTTAATGAATAAAGGTTTATCTTCTTCATTAATTGAACTGTTCTGTACAAATCTTTGCATACAAATTTATCTAAATGTGATGATTTGTAAATTATAAGATTGTTGTAAATTTTTATGTTTTGTTTGTCCTGTCATTTATATTTGAAGAGCACAATTGCTTCCTGTTTACGAGAAGCTTGTGGAGAATCTGGTGCGGGTTTTCTCCCGCCGAACAGCTGAATCAACTATTGCATACAGGACAAACCTTAAGCGTCACTTCGGGTCAGTTTGTTATTTGTGATTTGATAGCTAATCTATTAGTGTTATTTAAGTAGTCTAGATAGATTTATAGTTAGAATTATTATTTTAGTTGCTTAGCTTAGATAGTTTTGTTTGATTTCTTTCTCATAAAAGATTATAAAAATAAAAAAATAATAGCTTTGTTGTCTTAGGACAGTTTACAAATGATTTTTGCAGGTTTTCATTTAAATCTGTAACCTGTAAATATTGTACATTTGTAGTTATATCTAATTCTGTTAATAATTGAGCATTTGATTTCATAGGATTATTATTGTATATAATTAGACAGTAGACTGTATATATATATTTCAGTTTTGTTTTTAGTTTTCTTTAGTTATTGTTTTCATTTAGATTAGTTTCTTAGTGTATTTTTCTTTCATTTTTCTAGTACTTAGATCCGCTAACGGAGCTGCTAAACCCGTCAGGGTGGATCATCCCAAACATCTTGGGTTATTTAGACAACCCCGGGCCGGATCCACTCTTCCAGTTGGCGAGCGTTCAATTTCACCCATCAACACCACCCCCATGAATGGAAGCATGTTTTGATTGAAGAATGTCAGCCTGAAGTACTAGAGGGTGTGGAAGACTAGGATGACTTCAAATTCCTTCTGAGAAAAGGAACATGGTAGAAAAAAGAAGAAAATTCCCAGGAAGAGTGTGCGTGCAATGATATAGAGGCATGCAGACAGTCGATAAGAGAGGAGGTGCATAAGGATTTGCAGAGAGAAGGAGAGACGCACCAAGGAAGAAGACACGACTCGATCTGAAGATAGAAATATTGATGTTGAGGGAGAATATCATAAACCTCCCAGATACTGTGACAAAGAAAGAAAACCTCTGAGGAACTTCAAAGAGTTCCCTAGTGATATCATGGCTTGGAACAAGGGTGGCCAGAGTGATAAGAATGAATGCCTCTGAGCCTATGGTTGGGTGGAAAGGAGAACACCCACAGTCATTCAGTTGGTTGCAACTTATAATCGATAAGTATCTCATTTACCCTGACCTCATGAATTGAAATGCATGATTGAATGTCTATGTACATGTCTAAGATCTGCAACGTTTAATTTATAATGAGGATGTCTGACTCTGATTCTGTAAACTATTTCATGTGAATGAATGAATGTAAGGCAATAAGTTAAGTCTCTGGGCAGGTTTGAAGATACCCCGCCCTGTCTTAGAACTTAGAGCTCTACATATTCAGAGGGCACTTCGTTAAAACCAATAGCCTGAGAGTCCATAGGTTTGTGCCCACGACCTTAACTAAATTTCAGCTAAGAGTTAAGAGTGTAACCATTGGATATTAACAAAGTATCCATGTGACTAGGGCCTAGGAACCTTCTGTTAGCCTGACAGGAGCTAGCCAATTCAGGACTTCAGGACTTATGATTCCACAATCCTCAAAAGTAGTCGAAGGCCAGATTCATGAATCGATGAGGACCGTCGATCTAGGGATCCTATTTGGATCTCTCTTAGCCATCATATTTGACGTAGAAGGAAGCGTTAAGTGCTTCAATGAAGCCTTACTTCAGGATATTTGGAAAGGTCTAGCACCAAAACTCCCAAACGTCAGAGTCGTAGAGTAAATATGGACCATTGACTTGGAGGGACACGTGTCCATAGATCTATGGTTATCCGAGACTCCGAGTATTCAATGACTTAGAAGCACATGATTTTCAATGGAGGTTGAAAAGCCAAAGTAAATCTTGGTGGCGATAGATCTAGCGTGGTACTGAAGGAAATCTAGGAGATACACACCGAACTTTTGAATGTCGAACTACCAAAGTGACGAGGATCGTTGGATGAACGGGTACATGGCAAGTGATCCCACAATCCAGAGACTTCGTATTCTGGAGGAATTTGGCCAAGGGTTTTCAAGGAGTGAAAATCGTTAAAGTCATGAATGTTGAAATAGATCTTTGTCGTTGATAGGAAGAGGATGTGTAGCGCTAGATTCGAGAGTCTAGATACTTATCTCTTCGAGGGATTTACGTCAAGAGGATTCGGTAAGATCTGAAGTCGGAGTCGTGAAGTAATGAAAACCATAGATATATGGACCTATGTGGACCCTTACGGACCGTTAGATTGAAGGACTAAGAAGTTATCAGTCTATGACGATGTGGCTTGATGACATCATTTTTTGTGACGTGGACCCACATTTTTCATGCCACGTGTCACCCAGTTTCAAACATTTCATATACCCATTGTTCCTATTAGAGAATGACATGTGTCAACCCTCAACCCTCGTCACATGTCAGCTACTGGTTGATGCTAGCCTGGCCAATGTAGTTGGTGATGTAATCAAGACCCCAGGAGTTTGGATAACGTCAGAGTTCAGGGACTTTGGGGCATGTTATAATTTAGGAACGAACAACACCAAACGTCGAATTTCGATCGTTGAAGGGCCAAGGACATGTGGAGAAATATCAGGATTTTGGGAGTTTGGGAATAGTATGGTAAAAAGGAATATTCAAAGAGAATCATTGATCGTCGAAGGGATAAATTATAATGATGAACATCAACTGTAGAAACTTCGAAACATAGGACATTCAACACTAAATGTTGATCTTCGAAGGCCTATGGCCACATGGTGATATTTCAAGACCCCTGGGATTAGAAATAAATGATGTTCTTCACAAAATTTTGAGCCCCTTTTTAACCATAGGATATCGATGGAGGGTGTTGGTCGTTGATTTCCTCCGTTGTTCAATGATCTGGGAAATTCGACAATACCATTGGAACTCCCGAAGCCCAAGAGTTTCGAAGCAACGAAACATCTGCTAATAAGACTCTTAGCTCTCATTTTTCATCCCGAGGTCATGAGGAGGAAACCGCTAGCTGGTTTAAGCACTTAATGGGAGATGGAAACTTCAAAGGAGAATAATAGGATGGTTCTACTTAGTAAGGGACCAAAAATGAACCAAAGGAAATGTGAAAATTTGATGCCCCATCCCTAGAAAGGGTATTTAAGGGTTGGGTGTGTTACAAATTGGTATCAAAGCATGGAAACAACACTTTGTCTTGCTTGGGCTCATGCACAATTCAAATGAAAATATATTTGGGAGATCTTAAGGGGTAACACCCTATATTACCGCATTCCTAAGAAGTTTAGTCACACCTCTACTAGAGAAAGGAATGAAACCTATTGTTGTGGATAGATGTTTTGGAAATATACACTATGTGTTGCTATCATTTCCAAATGAAGCAGTTGAATTTACCTTACAATAGTATGTGTTGTTATACAAACATTATATTTGATTCCCAAGGCTAAGATTAGCCTATGGAAAATGTTACTGCCAAACATAAATTTTCTGCATAAGTTCCTTGAGTAGAAGGATGTAGATTAAAATACAGTTGGGATTTTACCCAACGATATTGAGTCATGCTAATCTGTGGAAAAGGATTCCTATCATTTCTTTGGAAAATAATAGTCGATCCTACAGGAGTGGGATTATGTTGATGGGCACTAATAGCAAGACTTGGATGTGAATGCATTGAAAGGATCTGTAGCAGTAATAATTACTGATTTAATGAAGGATTAAACCTTGTATATGTGTATAATCCCTCATGATCAGAGGAATGAGTCTGGTAACCATTCTCTAAAAATGGAGAGCATGCACGACTCTCAGGTTTCGAAGGGAACTGAGAAATGTTTTTTTTTTGTTTCTAGGTACGAGAATTGTTGGGAAGGGTTTTTCTAATCAAGCTAATAAATATAGAGTGATTGAGTGAGAAATCACAATAGCATCCATTGATTGGTGGATAGGAAACTAATCTACCAGAATTATTGTGGGAGGAAGAGAGTGATCTCCGTCCCTTACTATTGTTGAACAGAAGGAAGAATTCTAGGTGTAATGGTTAAGAGTGATTATGACCTAAAGATACTCTGGAATTCTGAACTAGAATACTTAGTAAGTAACATAATTCGAAATTGTATTTGGGCTTTAAGGGAATAGTCCAAATGTTATTGGAAATTAAAATTTATTATGAATAAGGAAAAATGGTTGATTAAATGTTGATCTCTAATGTGGTAAAGGAAGTGTTGGTGCACTTCTAGAAGACCAATGGGTCAGATTGACGTCCAGTGGTGGATGGTATCCATATGGATATAGTTGGACCCTAGTAAAAGGAATAGAGAAAAGGATTTCCTTGATCAGAAGGTTTGTTGATCAAGACCAGTTGGAAGCTAGATTGGTTTTTCTATTACCTTAGGCATGGTTATAATTTCCCAGACTGTATTTATGAGTGGGAAATGTTTTCATGAAAGTTGATGTAAGAGTGTTTTCTTCGTAGTCGTTATCGCATAAAAAGGGAAACATAGTTATGACTATGTATGTTAAACTGCTAGATGGATATCATGTGAATGACTGCAAGCTCTCAATTGAGGGAGAGGCTCAGTGTTGAGTGTCCCTATGAGGATTTTCATAAGGATGGAAACAATATCCTTGGAAGAGGATCTCGAAGTTTGATATGTCCAGGTGCATGTATGACATGGAAAGGGTGCAAGGAATGAGCTTGCATGATGAATATTTGGCTAGGTTTGTATGTGTTTGAATGCATGGGTTAATGCGTTGTAAGGATTCTTGACATGAAGACTGGTAGTAATACCAATTATGTATGAAATATATTAAATATGCAAGTGATGCACATGTATGATGTAAGAGTATAGGTGTACTAAAGACACAATATGACTGCCTTGATGAGTGATATGTAAGGCAAGAATTGCACTTGCCAAGATTAAGTGAATACAATGGATGCATGATTGACTCCATTCTAAAGAGTTATGAAAGTTTTGTTTTGAATGATAGATTAAGGGGAATGTGCTCCATTCCCTCGGGAAAAACTAGTATAAATGGATGAAAAAGTGAATGAGCAAGGATGCTATGTTGTCATGATAAGAAGAAAATGATTATGCCTTTGAGGGTCACATGAGAATGATTGTGAACAATCATGGGTTGATTGATTTTAAAGTAGATATGTATGTAGGTTGTGAAATATACCTATGGAAGCTACACACGGTCTTATGACTATGCATATGGTTAAGTACATAATAGATATAAGTTAACAAAACCAGAATATGTGAGGATACATAATTTGGATGCATGCCAAAGATGCATGTTTATATTCCTTATGGAATATTTGGTAAACAGTTGAAGCTAACTCAAGGTTTAGGTCATCACAGATAGTTATGGATATGCAATAAGGAGGTTGCATGCTGAAGGATTTCCCTATGGAAGAACTGTGTGAAGACTCTGTCAGGAGAACAGAGTCACAACCTTAATGATTTTTGAGAATTAAGTAGTGAACCACAAGTGTATATGTGTGTGTGTGTATAGGTGTGTGTGTGTGTGTGTGTGTGTGTGTGTGTGTGAATCCTGGATTACATTTTGAATACATCATGTGATGAATAAGATACTAATAAATGAATATTGACCATTCTGATAACCGAATGGTAATGAGCAGGATACACCGGTTCATGACCCATTATGAACAAGAAGTTTGATATTAAAGCATGTTGTTGTATTAAAAAAGGTTAGGGTGAGACCTAACTAAGGCTTCTCAAGGAAAAGAGAAGGAATATCACAATACAAAGTAGATTTCAAAAATCCAAGAAAAGGAAAAAGGAGGAATAATTTTTCCACCCTAAGAACTTTGAATTGATTACAGAGTTGTAGGTCTTAGATGAACAGTTGTGAGAACAAGTACAGTTTGAAAAGAGAGAATGAATAAATGAGTATGTTTTATTGAATGGGTGTCATTGAGACATATAAATTAAAGGCGGTGAGGCCTTGGAAAATAACTCAGTTGGACCGAAAGTCCATGGTTGTGTAGAAGGAGTTGGACCAAGGAAGAGTTCCTTGAATCCTTCTTGGTTGTTTTTTGTATTTCTTTGGTATGAGAGGTTCATTTACTAATGCAAGTAAGTGATTGACATGATAGGGATTATGGTTTCATGACTGTAGAAACAATTGAATTTTTTTGTGTTTCATTAGTGGAAACATTAAGGATCACGAGAAGAAGTGCATAACGATATGATATGACATATCTGAAAATGTTTTGTTGAAGTGATACATACATTTTTACCTTGCCTGACAATTAATATAGTCATGATATATGACATGTGTAGAAAGGAATTGGAGTTATTGAGAAAGACAGTTTCCAATGGTGAACAACCTCAAGCAAAGGATGACTATGAGAAGGTTTTCATTAAAATATTGTTGAAGGGACTTTAAAGGTCCCCATGGAGCACCACTGATGAGGTAATATCAGAAAGAGGGTGTCAGCAGCCCAAACAGGTATCAAAATGTTCATGCCCATATGGCATAAGGTATAGAGGGATTTGATAAGAATCCCCTCTGAAAAATTTTCATTATCTTAACGATATGCAAATAAGTCTGAAGTGGTTGTTGTATGCCATTGACACCCAAGTAGGGTAGGATTCTAGAAAAGAAATTGAATAATAGAATGAGGTAGTTTATCACAATCAAGGATAAGTTATAATCATTTCAAGAAAATGCAGGAGAAAAGAGTACTCTGGGTACAATGACCAATCTAGGGAGATTGGGAATAGGGGTGCCCATAGTTAGCACATTACATAGAAATGCTTTGAGAAAATGCATGTTCACATAAAGAACAGACAATGAATTTTCCATTGAGGAAGGAGGGCCTTCCAATATTTTACTTACAATGTATAGGTGTCAAAGAAAATAAAATTTGGGTGGCCATGAGTGCGAATGAAGGTAGAAAACTTGAGGGCATTGGAGAGAATCTTATAGTTTCATATGTGTGGATTCGGGATCATGATCAACCTATAGTAGGAAGTACAGTCTTACCGCAATAATGAATGAGAATGAATAATCCATATGGAAAAGAGCTTGGATAAGCTCCAACACACCGTGGAAAAGTTTCTGTCACCAAGTCTGGCAACTTGAAAATCAATGCAAGGGTACATTGGGTGTGAGTGTGGCCATCGATATTGGCACAGTGGATTAATTCCACTTGATTGATTGAATTACATTTTGAAAAGTCTGGTAGGATGAAATGATGCATAAGTAAGGAATGATTTTTCCTTTCATGTTTGTGTAGATGTGATACAACTATAAGAATGCACAAGATAAGAAATGATTATGATGCCATTTTATAT
>ML784235.1:0-25308 GCA_009831015.1 Picea engelmannii | reverse complement strand
ATATATACATGAAAAACTAACATTTTGTTTGGTTGTATAAAGAATGAATTACAGGAAGAAAAAGGTCTTGGGTATGGTAGTGTGTAAGTCCATAAGGAAGACCAATTGCCTGTTGATCCAAGCTACTATGGGGAGGAAATCCCCATGTTTTTATATTTGGTTCCTGTGTGGAACAGATCTGAAAATAAATAAGAAAATTGGAAAATCTGTGGGTCACACATTTGCAATAAAATTATGAATTTGAAATTGATAATGATATCTCATAAATTTTTGTATACATGTGATACAGGTGAAAATAAAATATATTTCTAAAAAGGAAAGATGAAGGATATCGAGTTGGAAAGCATGAAAGCTGGCTACTGTAGAGCCATGAGAACCATGTGATAAGCCATGATCGCCTGACACATATTGTGTTGTGGAAACACAAGCCGAAGGAGCGCCTCAAAAGAGAAAGTCTGAGCGACGCCTTGACTGTAAGGCTCAATAAAGTCTATATAACTCTTCTTGTGTGAGAAAGCCTTGGAAAGGCAAGATGGATCACTTGAGGAACTGTATAGAAGAGAAGGGTATTTGTGAGCCTGGACCTGGAGGGTGAGTGACTGCAAGGAAGAGGAGACTTTGATCATTCGGGTAAACTATGATTGGGACCATGCACACAATGGGTATGTCCAGGAAAATAATGAGCCAAGATAATAAGATAGCCATGTCGATGAAAATCCACAAACTGCACACATGAGTATTGTGTTAAGTTATGAAATCTTTCTTGAATTTTATGCAACAATAAAAAAAATTCGCATGAAACTATGATTAACATGCTTGTTGTCAAATATTATTGAAGAAAGGTGATGAAGGTTAAGAGTATGAAAGGGACATGACCAAGAAAGAGAATAAATATTTCTGAAACAACCATATGACAAAATACATGACATGTGTTACTGAGAAAGAACACCGAGGATAATGTTCCTTTTAATGGGGAGAGGATTGTAATAACCGCATTTCTCCCAGCTTGTAATTAATCATTAAATTAGGAATACATGTTGTGGCATGGGATCAATGTATATGTATTATTGTTTGAGCTTCCAATGAATGATTTTGGGGGTGAATCCTTGAAGTACTAGCCATGATATCACTAGAGGAAATAGTGAGGAAAACTATGGATAAGGTTCATTATGTGTATGACCCCAAATTTCCCCTTGTTGGGAATAACCAACCCTCTCTACATCCCAAGGGGAGAAATCAGTTAATAAAGGAAAGGATCGGTGGTTGAACCATCAACCATCCCCATGAATGGAAGCATGGTCTAACTGAAGGATGTCAACCCGAAGTACCACAGGGTCTGGGAGACCAGGTTGACCCTAGTTTCCTTTTGACAGAAGAAACATGATAGAACAAATAAGAAACTTCCCAAGAAGGGTGTGTGTGCAAGGATATAGAGGGATGCGTACAGTAAAGAAGATAGGAGGTGCATAAGGCTATGCAGAGATAAGGAGAGATGCATCGAGTAAGAAAACACGGCCTGAATTGAAGATAGCGAGCTTGATGCTGAGGGAGCATATGATAAACTTCACAGAGACTATGATAGATAAAGAAAACCTCTAAGGAAATACAAAGAGTTCCCTAGTGATATCATGGCCTAGCACAAGGTTGGCCAGAGTGCTAAGAATGAATGCCTTTGAGCCTATGGTTGGGTGGAAATGTGAACACCCACATTTAGTTGGTTGGTTGCAACTTATAATCGATAAGTATCTCATTTACCCTGAGCTCATGATTTGAAATGCATGATTGAATGTCTGTGTACATGTCTAAGATATGCAATGCTTAATTTATAATGAGGATGCATGACTTTGCTTTGTAAATTGTTGCATGAGAATGAATGAATGTAAGGACATAAGTTAGTCCTCTTGGAAGGTTCAAATATACCCCGCCCTATCTTAGAAGTTAAAGCTCTATGAATTCGGAGGGAACTTCCTTCAAACTAGTAGCCTCAGAGTCCGCAGTTTTTAACCCATAGGCTTAACTAAATTTCATCTAAGAGTTAGGTGTGTAACCCTTGGATCTTAACAAATTATCCATGTGACCAGGGCCTAGGAACCCTGTGCCTTCCTGAAAAGAGATAGCCACTTCGGGACTTCGGGAATTGTGCCTCCACTATCCTCAAAAGTAGCTGAAAACCAGAGTCGTGAATCGACGAGGACCATCGATCTAGGGATCTCATTTGGATCTCTCTCAGCCATTAGATTTGACATAGGAAAGGAAGTGTTAAGTGCTTCAGCGAAGTCTTACTTCGGGAGATTTGGAAAGCTCTAGCATCGAAACTCCCAAACATCAGATTTGCGAAGTAAATCTGGAACGTTGAATGGAAGGGACATATGTCCATAGATCCATGGTTATACGGGACTTTGGGTATTCGGTGACTTAGAAACATGCATGGTTTTCCCATAGGTCGGAAATCTAGAGTAAATCCTAGTCTTAGATGATAGGTACACGTGGTAATAGATCTGGTGTGGTCTAGAAGGAAAATTGGGAGATACACGTCGAACTCCCGAATGTCAAACTGTCGAAGCGACGAGGATCATTGGATGAAAGGGTATGTGGAAAGCTATCCCATGATTCATAGACTTCATACTCTAGAGGAATTTGGCCAAGGGTTTTCAAGGAGTGAAAATCGTCAAAGTCACAAATGTCAAAATAGATCTCGGTTGTTGATAGGAAGAGGACACATGGTGCTAGATCCAAGAGTCTGGAGACTTATCTCTTTGGGGGATTTTCTTCAAGAGGATTCGGTAAGGTCTGAAGCCAGAGCTGAGAAGTAATGAAAACCGTAGATCTATGGACCTACGTGGACCCTTACGAACCGTTAGAATGAAGGACTGAGCAGTTATGAGTCTATGATGACATGGCTTGATGAAGTCATTTGTTGTGATGTGGACCCACATTTCATGTGCCATGTGTCACCCAGTTTTGAATGTTTCATATACCCATTGTGCCTGTTAGAGCATGACACATGTCACCCCTCGACCCTCCTCGCATGTCAACTATTGGTTCGTACTTGCCTGGCCAATGTGGTTGGTGACGTAATCGGGACCCAAGGAGTTTAGATAAATTTGTATTTCAGGTATTTTGGGCATGTTATAATTTAGGAACGACCAACACCAAATGCCAAATGTTGATCATCGAAGGGCAAAGGCCACATGGAGAGATATCGAGATTTCGAGAGTTTGGGCATAGTATGGTAAAAAGGAAGATTCAATGAGAAACATCGATCATCGAAGGTAAAAATTCTAATGACAATAGTCGACTGTCAAAACGCTGAAACATAGGACGTTCGATGTTATATGCCAATCGTCGAAGGGCTACATGGTGATATTTCAGGACCTTGGGGATTAGAAAGAAAGGATGATCCATGTCGAATACTAAGCCCATTTTTAACCATAGGAACTCAGCGGAGGACATGGGTCGTTTATTTCCTCCATTGTTCAGCAATCTGGGAAATTCAATAATACCATTGGAACTCCCGAAGCCTAGGAGTTCTAAAGCATCAAAACCTCTGTTAAGGAGACTCTTAGCTCCCGATTATCAACCTGAGGTCACAAGGAGGACCCTGCTAACAGTTTTAAGTGCTTAATGGGATATGGAAACTTCGGAGGAGCATAATAAGATGCTTCTTCTTAGTAAGGGACCAAAAATTAACCAAAGGAAATGTGAAAATTTGATGCCCCGTCCCTAGAAAGGGTATTTAGCGGTTGGGTGCATTACATGTTTTTCTTTTAATTATGATGTTGTGTTGACTATGTGTTGCTATTAATTATGTTGTGACGTTTTTATTATGCCTAACGCTACAAAAAAAAATCTTACCACATGAACTTACTTGTGTTCATAATGGAGGGTGTGTTACATATGATATCAGAGTTGGTTCAACCCTGCAACTTGGGATCATTACGCCTTCCATTGTATTAAATGCTTGATTAATAACTTATCACTAATTAAAATTTAAATTTGTTCATGCAGGTAATCATGGTTAGAGGACATTGTGGAGGTAGACGACGTGGTGCTAGGGAGAAAGGTGTGACGCCTCCAATAGCATCCATGCTAGAGGGGTCTAACCCCCAAGGAGAAGAACAAGTCATTGGGCATGAGAAGTTTGTTGTGGGAGATGTGGTTGGTTTGATGAGGTCCTTCCAGAGGATGTCAAAGGCCTTGACTAACTGATTGGATAGAGATGAGGCCAGAGCGCCTATACCCAGTGAGGATTCATAGCATGCTCCAGCTGGAAGTGGTAGCATGCATAGAGAACTTGAGAAGGTGAAGTTTCCCTAGTTTATGGGTTCCATAGACGTCTCAGCCACCAAGGCATGGTTGGAAAACATGGTGATGTGCTTTACACTTTGTGACTACACCTCCAACATGAAATTCCACATGGTGGTCTTTCAACTGAAGGAGAATGCTCTTCTATGGTGGAAGATGCTCCTACCTCAACTTAACATGGTCATCGAAGACGTTTCATGAGAACTGTTCGAGGAGCGGTTTTGGGAGAGGTATTTGTCAAAGGAATTCATCAAGTGCCAGATCAAAGAGTTCAATGCCTTACGACAGGGTGGTCGTACAGTTCCGGAGTATGAGGCCAGATTTATGGAGCTACTTCGGTATGCTCCACATCTGAACACAGAGAAGCTAAAGGTCAACAAGTTTTTGTTCGTCCTTAACTTCAACATTACTACAAAGGTGAGGATCCTAATACCTCATACGTTGCACGATGCAGTTTAGAAGGCCCTCATAGCTGAGGAAGAGCTAACCAGTGGGGGTGAGGGAAAGACTCCTAAACGACTGACTGGACATACGTCATCAGGAGCACAAAAACATCAGATGTCATCCAGACATACATCAGGGTATAGAGATACGTCTAATAGACCCATGTTCACGACACGAGGATGAACAACTCCTTAGTAGAGGACTGCCTACAGAGGGCCACCACATCAGCAGCAACGTCACCCACAACAACAACAATTAAGGATTGTTCAACAGAACAGACCAAGATCTCAAACTAGTAGGCCAACAACTTCTACTTCAGGTACCAAGAGTACTGGTCTGAAGATTGGATGTTGGACATGTGGAGAGACACATTACCAACGATATTGTACGATTGAGAAGGCCAGAGCGGCCATATCAACATGACACACTACAATTCGATATTTGGGCAAGGCCCATAGGATTCATGCAACGATGAATAACTGCCAGGCCAAGCACCAATCCACTTTTCTTGAGACATCGGGTACAATCACCGACCAAAATTTTAGTGTTTTGATAGATCCAGGTGCTACAGAGAGCTTTATTTCTAGTGTATCTCTAAAAAGAGGAAAGGTAAAGGTAGTCGAGTAGGACGAGTTTAGATATGTATAATTAGCTTCAGGTTCCAAACAAAAGGTTGGAGGAAGGGTTACAGACTGTAGCATTAACTTGGGATATTTTGTAACGAAGGCCAACATGTATGTCACGATCTTCGGATCTTATGACATAGTGATTGGTATGGACTAGTTGGAATGGCATGATGCAATACTCAACTGTAATACAAAATAGTTAATTTTGATAGATGATGTGGGATAGAGAAGAGTGATTGTAGGAATAGACCAGGGAGTGTCCTTGAGGTTCATTTTTTCCCTACAGCTACAGCAGAGCATGAGGAATCGATGTAAGTTCTATGCAATATTAGCACTAAACAAAAAGGGCGAGGCAGAAGGATTGAAAGACCTTCTTGTAGTACAATATGTTTCAGACATGTTCCCAGAAGAGTTACCAGGCTCACCACCCAAAATAGAGTTGGAGTTTACAATTGACTTGAAGCCTGGAACTGAACCGATAGCAAGAATTCCTTATCGGATTTCAACACCTTAGTTACAGGATTTGAAAATGAAATTGAAGGAGTTGTTGGACTTGGGACTTATACGTCTGAGTGTGTCAGCTTGGGGTGCGCCTTTTATTTGCATAAGAAAGAAGGATGGGTCATGGATACTTTGTATTGACTACCATCAATCCAAGAAGGCAACTATCAAGAACCAATATATGTTGCCAAGAATAGATGATTTGTTTGATCAGATGAAAGGTGTGATGGTGTTTTCAAAGATTGACTTGAGATCAGGATATCACTAGTTACGGATTAAGGAGGAATATATTCCTAAGACCGCATTCAAGATGAGGTTCGAACACTATGAGTTTATCGTTTTACCATTTGGACTGACAAATTCTCCAAAGGTATTCATGAGTTTGATGAATGGGGTGTTCCACGAATATTTGGAAACATTTTTTCAAGTATTCATTGATGACATACTGATATATTCTCAGACGAAAGAAGAACATGACGAACATTTAAGCTTAGTACTACATTGTTTGAGATAAAACAAATTATACGGGAAACTGTCAAAATGTTCTTTTTACCAAACAAATATTCATTACTTGGGGAACATTATATCCAATGAAGGTATAGCTATGGATCTAGGGAAAGTAGAGGCTATTATGGAATGGATTGCACTAAAAAACGTACAAGAAGTATGCATATTTATGGGTTTATCTAGATATTACCAGGGTAAAATCATGAAGCTGGGTAACACTTTCGTGACAATCAGATCTCCAAAATTTCTAGCAGCAATTTTTCGGCCGAAAAAGAATTTTTTCGACCGAAACATTTGTTCGGCCGAAAATTTTCACGTCAAATTTAACGGCACCCTCAAAATTCGTGCACAATGTTTTTTGGATGAATTATTTTCCCGTGGTAAGCATATTTCGGCCGAAATAATTTTTGGCCGAAACGTTTATTTTTAACGGATTCCGTTAAAAACTAGATTTCGGCTGAAAACCTTAAATGAGAGTGTTTGCAGTAAACTGCAAATTCTCTCCATCTTACTTCATCTTTGGAGGTAGCAGACTCCTACAAATACTCAGAATTTAGTTTGAGAATTGATACCAACATTTTTAAAATTGAATCTATTTTCATTGGGTATAATTTGTTTTCATTTTCATTGTTTTTATCTAATTTTATTTAATTTTATAAAAAAATCACTGCATAATATTTTTAGGTGAGATTATGATTCGGTGAAATGAAAAAACCATATCTCTAAAAATACACAACGGAAAATTATGGAAAAATTATATTCATAATTGTTAAAATGTTCTCGTCAAAAGGGTATTTTTAGATTTTAATTTTAAGTAAAAATTAAGATAGATACAAGGTGTAGAAAAACACGTCTTTAAAATATGCAATGTTTTCAACTTGGTCAACTTAAAAAAATTCTAGAAATTATAATATTCATCCATTTGATTCAAACTTATAGTCATAATAAAATAGAGTCTCTGTAGATTGTTGCAGTATATTTCTTTTCTTAAAAACATAAGTTTATTAATAGATACATTGTTGTGGAAAAAAATAACTCATTATCATTCATTTCATGTTTAACGAACATACTGTTAAACAATTGTCAAATTGACATATCAAATCTTGATAAAAAAAAAATGAAAAATAGTCATTGGAAAGATAACAAAATTATTTACAAGTTTTGTTTTTACTGTAAAGTGAAATTTTAAATAAAAAAAATACATTATATGCCGGAAGTTGAAGAACTTGTGAAAATACAGTTTTTTTTGTCATAAAACAAGCAAAAGTGTTACCTAGCTTCATCATTTTACCCACCGATGGTTCGTCGAAGGTTTTTTGAAGATAGAAAATCCGATCAGGGAACTGCAGAAGAAAAACAAGAAGTTTGTATGGACTGAGAAATGTGTTGAAGAATTTCAAAGGCTCAAGGGGTTATTGATGACAGCGTCGATACTGAAGGTCCCCGACATGGACAAGGAATTCTGGGTATGCATGGATGCATCCAAGGAAGGATTAGGCAGATTTTTTATGCAATATTGTCAAGTGATCGCTTACATTTCGAGGAAATTGAGAATGTGTGAGGAGAACTACACAACGCATGACTTGGAGTTATTGGCAATTGTATATGCCTTGAGAGTTTGGAGAGACTATCTGATTGGATGAAAAATTGAACTAAAGGTAGATCATTGTGGATTGGAGCACATATTTACATAGAGTGACTTGAACACGCGACAAAAGAGTTGGTTAGAATTACTTAGCGAATACAATTTTGAGATTACTTACATTAAAGGAACCATGAACAAAGTGGCAAATTCGTTGAGTCGGAGACCACACATATTCTTAGTGATATGTCTTCAGATAATAATCGAGAAAAGATTCTAACTATACAAATCAATGATGACTTGTATATAGAGGTTAAGGAAAATATCGGACAAGACACCATGATGGTACAAAGGTTTGAAGGTTATACATTGGACAATGATGGATTGATGAGGTATAATAACATGATTTACATATCTCCTAATGAAGAATTGAGAAGTGCTATCTTAAGCGAAGTGCATAGAGAAATGTACATGGCTCATCCAGGAGTCACGAAGATGAGGGAATACCGTAAGCCTTTATTTTTCTAGAAAGGAATGAAAGCAGACATAGTTAGTTACATGGCGCAATGTCTAGAATTTCAGCAAGTGAAAGATGAACATAGACATATGGCAGGACTATTATAGCCACACGCTATTCTGAAATTGATATGGGAGGTCATTTCAATGGACTTTATAGTTGGATTTCCACTGACAGTAAGGAGACAAGACTCAATTTTCATGGTAGCTGATACTCAGATGAAGAGTGCTCATTTTATTATGGTACATTTCCATACATAGCCATATATTTTTTCAACGAGATTGTAAGGTTACATGGTGTGCCGAGAAAGATCATATCCGATCGAGGATCAGTGTTTATAGGATGATTTTGAACAATTTTCCAAGAGGCTTTGGGAACACAACTGAAATTTGGTACAACATATCACCCTAAGAAAGACGGGTAGAGAGAAAGAATAAACCAAACTTTGGAGGATATGTTTCATATGTATGTAATGAACCAATAGAAATGTTGGGAAGAATTATTTCCACTCGTAGAGTTTGTATACAACAACAACTATACAAGTATCATTAAGATGGCACCGTTTGAGTTTCTTTACAGGAGATCATGTTGGATGTCGTTGAGTTGGGATCGACTTGAGGATAGGGTCCTGGTGGGACCGGAAGTGATCCAAAAAATGGAAGAACAAATGAAAATGATAAGAAAAAGGATTAAAGAAGTGCAAGATCATCATAAGAGTTATATTGATGCACATCGTGTTAACCACAGTTATGAAGTTGGCAACCTAGTTTTCTTGTGGGTGAAACGACACAAGATTTCGATCAAGTTTGGAAAGGGTACTAAAATCTCTCCTAGGTTTGTGGGACCTTTCGAAGTTGTGGAAAAAAAGGGACCCGTGGCCTATCGACTGGCCTTTCCTAATTCTTTGAGGCGCATGCACGATGTTTTTCATGTATCTGTTTTGAGAAATTATGTTAGTGATCCTACACATGTGATTGACATGAGTTATTTGTAGGTGTCATATGAGGGCGCACTCACGACAAAGTCAATCCATATCCTGGACCATCACATTCGATAACTATGGCATCGAATAGTCGATTAAGTCAAATTCCAGTTGGACAATTATAGTCCACACTCGGCTACATGGGAGGCCCTTATGATATGTGTTAGAAGTTTCCTTACTTATTTGATAGATTAGACACATATATCTTGTCAGATACTTTTATTACTTCATTTTACATACTGTACAACTTCGGGATGAAGTTTAAAACAATAGAGGGTGTATGTAACATCCCTCTCTTTCGAGCACATGTTATCTACTTATTCTTTGATGACACTTATGTGCAAGTGATCCGGTTATAGTACATGGCTATTTGTTTCGCTTATGTATCTTTACGATGATGTTGATGGTTGTAATTTAATGTTATTTGATATATATGTATTGACAAATGTTATTGACGATTTTTCCCTGAGTGTGCAGGACACTTGACATATTGTGGATGTCAAGGGCATCAATGGACCTCCTTGGACTCCAGATTGAGTCAGGGAGTGGATTGTATTGGTTTGAGTATTTCATTTATGCATATGTGACATATGATTGAGTATAGTATGATTTTGTATATGGATCAATGACAGTATTTTGTTAATGAATGCAGGATGACGAATGCTTGCTAATGTGACTCACATAAGGAGTAAAGGGGCATGCACCAAAATCTAGATATTGAGGAAGAGGTATGGAAACATCCCTATCGCAACCTACTAGCACTCCTACTATGGATCGAGTTGTAGGTTAATGATTACATAGTTCAAGAGGTCCATGATGTCGTGAGGGCAGAGATAGTCACTCATGAAGATTCTAAAGGGTGTGCAATAAGGCAGAGTCCTTATTCCTTAAAATCTCTTATTGTCTCACAAGGTCACTCGAATGGAATGCTGACTCCAAGGGTTGGAAAACTACCAAAACCATTCAAAGCCGAGTGGCACCCTTGGAGCACAGAGTGCATCTTGAAGGGCATGTCGCGTAAAATAAAACTTGACTCAATGAATCTAGGTGGACTAGAAAACCTGGAGAGAATAATTAAACCTTGAAAAAAAAAAAAACTTTATGCCTTGTTAGATTCAATTAATTAATTAAAGATTGAATTTAGTAATTAAAAATCCCAATAAATTGAGGGGAAGAAATTAAGCCTAAGTCTATTTTTTTTGTAAGAAGACTAAAAATAAATTATAAATTAAATTAAAAAGAAATGAAGTAAATCAAGTTAAGAATTAAGAAAAGGTGAAACATATCTAAAGATTGATATAAGGCACATGTGTGCAGGAAAATATTAAATGGGAGTTTTAAAATAAGAAAGAAATAAAGATGAGAGAATAGGGTATGCATTGAAAGGAATCTAGAGTCTAGCTACCACTAGTTTAACTATGGGAAGAATCCTATTTTAACTCAACTCAGATTTAGTAAGGTATCAATCATTAAATAAGAATATGGGGAATAACGAGACAAATAGGAGTTATTTAAGGAGCGCATTTGAAAAATGTGTGAGAAATTGACTTTTAACTAAAATAAAATATGGAAATAATTGTGCAAGTGGGGAGGGGTCAGTGAGAGAATTTCTATAAAGAAAATGGTCAATATGGGAAAGGAATGACACTGGTTATTGGTAAAGTTATGCTCCTGAATTATTTTTTACTAGTTTTACTTGTGAGAGTTGGGATACCCAGCTTGAGAGAGAGTGATGGCTCTACCTTGTGAGACAAGCTTGGAGCTAGAGGATTTTTGGTTTTGAAGTCTCAGTGATTAGCAAGTGAGAGGAAAGAAGGAGCGCCATTTCCTAAATATCATCTTTGACTTTGTCACCTTGTGTTACTGTATTCATGGATTTAGTTTTTCTTGTTAAATTATTTCAATATGGATACCTTCAAATTTCTGATTGTAAGATAAAATATATATGTATTTATCTGCACTGATATCTCCTATTGTACTGCATGGTTCAAATCATTCCAGAAATTAATTTTATGATGTTGTTTATTAAAACCTTTATTTAAGGGAAACAAAACAATTATATGTATTGTAGTTGACATTGACTCAATCACTTGACATATGGATTTTATTGTTCACTGAATTACTTCAATGCAGAGTCATGTACATTTATATAGATTGAATATGGAAAGCGAATTCATTATAGATTTTATAATTTCTGAATTTAGAATGTGAATCTCTCATGTACATTTATGTAGAATGAATATATCTATCCCTATAGGTTATGATAGGAAGAAATTTTAGTATCACCACATTGATAATCGACTTTCTTTTTAAATGTGAGACAAATGTTAAGGGATAACTATATTTCATCTCCATTAACCGTAGCAAGTGAGTCCGATAGTCTGTGACTTAAATTTCAGCATAGAAGAATCTATGGTAATTGTTATAACTAGATGTCGATTTAAAAAATATTTATATAATAATTAATGTGTCATGATTTAGGTCATTTTTCATTGTTAAGAGCCCTTCTGCTCGCGAGACTTTATCCTCACGGATTTAACCAATACCACCTTCTCCTGAACTACATTGACAATTCTGGAAATTCTTAATTTGTAGTAGAAACCCTTCCTTCGTGATGTAATCGCCTTCTCAACTACTTTCGGTCATATGGTAGGGAAGGTGTTTAGTATGGAAGTTATTTTCAATGTAGCATAAGAGAACGGAAACCGAGAGTAGATACAATGGCCCCTCACAATTCCTTAAATAACTTTCAATGATTTCCATGGCACTTACAAATCTTTGAATGTCTATCAGCGATTTCCATGGCACTTACAAATCTTTGAATAACTGACAGTGATTTCAATGGCACTGGAAAATCTGACAGTGATTTCAGAAGGTTTTTATTTCTGTGGATATTCTTGTAGATGTATTTACAAGTGTCATTGATCTTTGACATTGGAAATCAATTGTGGGTTAGAATTTTCACTTGTTGCCAAATCATCATTTTCTAGTCCAATATTTTATCCACATACTCAGTTTGTATTGTCTTTGTATCATTAAAAAGAGTGTGGGAAAATGCAAATATAAACTATGACTTATTTTTGGCTATAACTATGTATAGTTGATTTACATACCTTATTGATGTTTGGCCTTTGTAGATAACAATGGGTTAGCACAATTTTGCATTCTTACTGTGATAATGCCTTAAAAAAACTAAAATAAGGAAAAAAAAATCCCAATTCAATATCCACAAAAATATATATATACATATGATCCCATAATATTCACCTTTGTCAATTCGATAATAGGGAGGTTGATTTGGTAGATCGAACTATCGGTCACTTCAGGAGACTAGGGTGCATT
Organism: Picea engelmannii; assembly: GCA_009831015.1. Lineage (NCBI taxonomy): Eukaryota > Viridiplantae > Streptophyta > Pinopsida > Pinales > Pinaceae > Picea > Picea engelmannii. The sequence goes on along the minus strand of ML784235.1, from coordinate 12,502 downwards.
TGGGGTACCTGTGATAAAAGCTAATGCTTTCATGAAGATTTGTTTTTATTGCAACCTATGAGAGTAATTGTGTTTATGATACATTGTTTAATGTTTAAACATTATTTTAAGTATTAAACTTCTTGCAACAGATTATTCATTAAATGGCTTATTGTTTCCCTCCATTTTTACCTTTATTATGTCACTTGTCTGTCATTGGTCCAATATTAGCCAAGGAGAACCCTCATCCATATCGTCTTGCCAATATCACCACGCTCCTGTCTTGGTGAACCAACCCTCTAACTGATCAACAAATTGAAAAGAAAGAACATTCGAAACTTGTGGTGGCCTAGCTCTTCCCTTTAGAATTTAAGGTGTAGAGTTTGGGACCAACAATAACTATGAAGTCCTTTATATATCTCTACAGGCACTTCAATCAAAGAATAGAGAAAGTGAGTCATACTTATAGTTTCCAGGATGTGTTTTCATAAGAGAAGCATGGAAAAGCTAAAGAGAAATCAATGGAGGGTTGTTGAAATAAATTTATTTCATTGTCAACTTGAGCGTAAGTATAATAACAATGATGAACTTGAATTTTAATTTTGTGTGGTTGATAGCATATATCTTTCTTTTTTCCAAAATATTTCTAAAGAAGAATTTTGGTAATTTCATTAATCAAGTAAAATTGGTTAAGTGAACTACATATTACATTTGTTCCACAGAGCCTGCATTAAAAGGAAAGGAAGGTCATGTATATTCCCTAAGATCATAGCAAAAAATGGTAAGATCTTGAATCTATTATCCAGTCATAATCCAAAAATCAGGCCTATGAGAACCCTGAACTACAACACCAAACCACATGATCAAAAGTCTGGCAAACACAACACAAGAAAAAATCAACAAAGATTGGGCATTGTATCCCATCTATAACCAAATTCCCAAATGGGAACCAAGAAATTCGTCGATTTATATATTACTATGAACCAATATCACTATGAACATTTTCTTCTGATATTACTATGAACCAAGATCACGTTGACATGACAATGTTCTAACACTACTAGTTCTAGAAAAGATTGTCAATGTTTAACTTAATGGAGTTTGAACAATGCAAAATTTGCAATATTATTGAAAATTCTTAATGATTTTGTTCAGAGGAGAAAGCCATTTTCACACCTCAAATGATAGACCTAATTTAGTCACAATTGGGTACTTTGTATGAGGTATTTTCTCATGCTTCTCATTCCTGGACTCAACAATCTTATGCGTCTCCAGTTCACTTTTCCATGGTAGTGAAAAACTTTATTCATATCTTGATTGGGTAACATGGATAGAGACAGATCAGAATGATTCGTTTCTTGTCAATGCATGATATGATTTTTTTTTTGGTTAAGCCGATATGCAGTATGGCATTGTCCTCATTGAAGGTAAATTTTCTATGGATGCAGAAGTCACGTAGCAAGAAGACGGTCTTTTTCTTTTTCTGCAGGTATATTTCATATGGCAATTCTGTCAACCCAGGAAGCACATCTTGTAATAGAGGTTGTCTAAATGTACATTGTATCATTGTGTTGTTGAGGGTTCGGATGAAAGCATTGACATAATCACTATATATTTAAGGGAATTTTGCAATGCATCGTAGACAATAAATTGTGCCATCATTTATGAACGTAGAGACAAAATAAGGAGAATTGGAATTGGCACATACAGGCTTGAAGGGGGTCGAGTAGGCATTTGCTGCAACCAGAACACCCTCGACCTACACACATGAACATAGTAGTTAATATATTTAAAAAAATAATATATATGTGTACAACAAAAAAGCTACACAAAATTGTTGAAGGAATTTTTTTTTGCAAATTGTTGATGGAATTGTATATGTATACATACAACAGTTGTGGATCTAGTTAGTTTCTTGAGATCCTGTACTATGTGTTTTCACAATTCTGTTACAAATGTTGTTTGGGTTGTGTGAAAGATCATTTCCTTAACATCTCTTTTCTTCGTTATATTTTTGAACATCATAATTGGAAAATTCCCTTTATGCAATTGTTATTCCATTGAGGAAAATAAATTTGCATAGGTGTCGAACAATTTTAGCTCCACCATGGAATAGTTTAATAGTTGTGTAAGATGTCTGAGATATATGAGTAGGTGAAATCAAAGGAAAAAAAAATTGGGTATGGAAAATAGTACCATTTCCTTGTCGTTGTCTGAGTTTCCATATTTTATATGGAGAATGTGTTGCGAGCCAACTTTTCTTGCAAATGTGACAGTTGCATCAATGGTTCCAATTGGGTAAATATCATTGTTCTCTGCAAATTGGTTGATTGTTGTGTTTGGTACGAAATGATATTTCGAGAAAACCGTGGGAAATTTTTCAACAACACTTGTTTCATTGAGTAATATAATCCGATCACAATCACCATGGTCATATATTATTTTCGGTAATATATTGAAATTTTTAATGGATATCCCATTACGTGGCAATATCTTCTTTGCATGTTTCTGGACAAGTTGTGTAGGGATAGTCAGTGTAACTGTTATCATGGCTTCATTGTCTATCATGTATGCACACATAATGCAACTACTTTTGTTTTCTTTGTCTAATTAGGTGCTATGCACGACCATTATGTGTCCGATGAACAATTTTCAAGTTCGGTAGTTGTTCAAGCCTTCTATTGATAGTATATTGGGTGGTATAAGTTTAGACCTGGTGACATTTTTTTGAACAGAAAAAGTAATGTGAATGGCAGTCTATATGTCTTAATTTTATTTTTTTGTTTGCATCAATGTACAAGTAGATGCACAATTTGGATAAAGTATGCAGGTTAGAGTTTTGTAACCATACATCTTAGTCTCTATACCTTGCACTATGTTGGGCGCTTCACTTGTACTCATTGATACTTCTTGTTAACTAAAAAGATTGTGGTGTAGATGAAATTAACATATTTACCATGGAATAGATGAATAAATAACTGAGGATATTTGTTTCCTAAACATAGCAAGAGCATAATCTATGAATCTTTACCTTTGGCCTTGTCGTTGTGTTGATGTTTGCGATGATTGACTACTCATGCCTATGTCACTTGTCCAACTTTTTCATATGCAAACATGTGTACATCAAACATGACAACAATGAAATATGAATATGCATTGTATATTGTTCATAATTGATATGGATGTACATTAAGCACATGCATTGTGTTTGATTTACTATTACTGTTGGTATACCTTTTGGAAGATTTTACTTCAGCTTCCTCTGTTGTGGCACATAAGACTTCATCCTCTTGTTCAATTAGTCTATTTTTTTTCAATGTAGAAATGCAGAGAATATAATGGAAATGAAGAAAAGTTGCTATGTAGGAACACATGTAGAAATATTAAATACAATTTTATTTATTTCAATGTAGCAGCACAAAAAATACAATTGACATGAAGATAAGTTAATATGTAGGAAGATATGTAGTATCTACATATAAAAAAAAGTGAGGTGCAAATCAATAGAATAAATATACACAAAATAAATGAAATACAAAGAAATGGAGTATTGAATAAGGGTAAAAGCATGCACCTTCGTATGTCTTCTTCTACATTTTTGGTTAAGAGTTCTTTGTCTTGTCTAGTTATTTTGTTTGTTTCAATGAAGGAAAGTATAAAATACAATGAACATGAATGTAAGTTGGTATGTAAGGAAAAACAAGGAATATGTACATATAGTAAATTAGAATCAAATGAATAGAGTAACATATAGTGTTAGAAGCATGTACCTTTTTTTTTCTTGATCCATGTTTGTGGTTATATAGAATGTTTTCTATCTAAAATCTATTACGAACCAGAAAAAATTAGGAAGTTGGATGATCCTAGATAAATAATTTGGTTTTGTGCCAAAAATTACCAGATATTCTTTGAGACATGGAAATATGATTTTTTAATATGCTTGATCTATATATTTCATAATTCAAGTACAATACAAATTGTATCATGATCAGACCAGTATGTGTCTAAGATAAAGAGGGTGTACTGTGAAATGGGCACATTTGACCATACATGGTCAATAAGTGTATTTTGTACATGGTTTATCTTATCCAAAAGAAAGTGGAGATTGTAATTGCATGTGTAGTTTTCCAATTCTTTTGTTCTCGCACTTTTTTGTAGCATGCCAACATTGAAGTCTCCTAGAATGATAATGGTTTCGTTCAAATGTACATGTTCTAATGCATTTGAAAGAACATTCAGTATGTTAGGCAATGTTGCATGCGGAGCGGCATAGAGATTCAATATTGCAATTTCGGATTCATGGAAGATTACTATTTCTATCACCATCTCAACATTGTTTTCTTCGAAATGCATATGCTCCAAAATTGTTACATGTTTTTTCACTAATATCATCACTCCATGTGTAATCTAACTTGATATGCAATTGTGATTTGGAAATTACTTGTTTTGCATGCACAATGTCATGTATGTTTCTTGCAAGCATAGAATATCATATTGCATTGTGTCATATTCATTGAGTATAACATTCATATGTGCATGTAGGTTGTGTGTGTTAAGTGAGAGAATTGATACAAATGAGTTTGTTTGTATGGATTGGTAATCATATTGTAGATGTCATTTTGCACTAGTCTGAAGGCGTTGCATCTTAGTATCAACTTTATGTTTGAATTTGAAGTTATCTTTTGTAAGAAAACTTAAAAATACAAGGATTCTATGCTTCTAACATGGAACAAAGTTGTGTATACAATTCCATGTATTCATATTCCAGCAGGGTCAAATGCAACACTATCAAGTGTTATCCCTTATGATCTGTGGACTGTACGTGCACATGCAAGTTTAATTGGAAACAATTTTCGAATATTTAGTTGACCTGTCTTTGTCGATGTCGATATTGGTTTTGATATTCATAATATAGGTGTGCAATTGCGCGAAGTGTTTTAATTATATAAATAAGCTAACTTGTTTGCTTGTCGGTGGCCAATAAGTGGGTCATGGGACTTAATCCAGAGGACACCAAATTTTTTTGTTCTGGTATAAACTTTGAGTATTCCATCTGCACCATTCACCAAGCCATCCTATGAATCATAGTTGCATGTATATATTTCAACTAGCATGCCTAATTTCAGGACAAGCTGCAAAGGCAAAGTGGTTGTATGTTGATGACATGGTACATTGCCATGGTTGTCTTCTTTAAGGTCAATTAAATTGATGATGATATCATTATCAAGCATGAACGATAGCATGTACCTGTTATGCATTACAACATCCTTATTCTTCTAGAATAGGTAAGAGAAGGTTGGGTCTGTTGGTGCAGGTCACATGCACCTTGAATGGATATATGTTAAGTCATCACATGTTTAATTGTTTGTCCGCATTCTATTCGGAAGTGCAATAAATGTTTCATTTGTATGCTGCATTGTAGTATGTAATTCAAAGAATTTTATGTTGTCTTTCCAAAATTCATGCGTCATAGTTTTCATATTTAACATAGGTTGTTCAAATATCATAGAATCTTGTATGGGTTTCACCTAGTAAAGATCCCCATAGAATATCATGTCAATGTCCCAAAATTATTTGGTGTGGACATGTTTTATGTTTATCAGTCGATTGTCAATGGAATATAAGAAGCGACTTCCAATCAAATATGCCTCATCTATGAAGACAAGTTGTAGTTCATCATAAATCTTAGACAAGGTATATAACACTTCCTTGTTGAGTGGAAGAAAATGTGACTTGTTAAAAGGCATTAAAAATGCGAAGTGGATTGTTGTTCCACCTACATTATATGCAGTTTTTCTTGTATATGAAACTATTAGTCCCTTTGGTTTCATAGGGTCAGTTGAACTGTTTGAATCATAGATTCACATAATCATTTGGAATAATGCTTCCATTGTGAATTTCTTGCATGTTCGTGCTCCGCCTGTAAGGAACAAGTGCACAGGAATGTGCATGTTTAAGCATTTTTTCATTGCAATGTCCTTTAGGATTTCTTGTTGTTCTTGATTCAACCGTCATATAACTATATAGTATTCATCATTTTCGATAAAGAAAGGATGTTTTGTGACTTTAAACCCAAGATTAATACGTTTTTCAATGGCGACTGCTCGAGGACAAGGAAAATCTTCTTGCAAGTCATAGGACTCACAGAGAGTTCTAGTTGTTTTATGGTCTGTTAATGTTTCATCAACATTGTTAGGGTTTTCTAGTTCATCAAGTGCACTTTCTAAATCACCCCATGTTGGGTTGACATTGTATGTAAATCTAGCCTCATTTATTTGTATTGTAGTCTCATAAGAAATATATGCAGCTTCTCATTTAGAGAAGTTATTTTTTAATGTGTTTTCATTGTGATAAAATAGAGCGTACAAAAATAGTTTTTATCTTCATAATTTTTCATAGTCATTGTGTTTGTTGTATTTGACAAAGTGTATTACATTTGGTTTTTTTCTTTTTGATATGGGTGTACCATTTTTTGTGTAATGTGATACAAATTCTACAAGGAAGATATGCTTAATAGGAGGTGGATGCTAGAGGTAGTAATCAATAATAGCGTGACATATCATGTCCTCTAAATTATCAGGATCTTGTTCTAGCAAAGATGGTGGTTTAAGCACGAATGTGCGTGTCAATTGGAGATGTGTTTATGAAGACATATTTCCTTGAACTATAGTTTAGAGGCAGGGAAAGTGAAATGTGGATTGCCTTTTGAGAAGACATTTGTTGAAGATTAAGTAATGTATTTCCAAGTGTACGTATCATTTTCATAACATCAATTTGAATTTTTTCATGTTCTATGTGTATTCTTCTGAATGCACTTGTCATAGATTTTAAACCTTTGTCATGTACGAGGTACAATATTATGTCACAACATATGCATTAAGGACATACTATGCATCTGTATTTGCATTCCACATAATTGGCATGTCATTGGAGAAACTATTGTTCCAAATATGTGAAAGTTTTCGTTTAAGGAAAATTGTTGGTTGTTTAAGTGTATATTGTATCACTTGGATGTACTCATCTTCTATTAGATTTATTTCTTCCAAGAATTATTTGAAACTAATTAATTCATCGAAGTATCGTTGTTCTATAAATGCGAACAAAGATTTTGATTTCTCAATGAGAACATTGTCCTCTAAACTAATTGTTTCTATGATTCTTGTTGTTCTCATTGGCGGCACAGGGAACTTGTATCTGCAATGTGAATTCTTTCCTTTTTTACAGCTTCTTGTATGGTAATGTCTATGAACTTTGACAAGTACTGGATCCAAATGTTCTGTGTTGCATGTTATGTATTTTTCTAGAAACTGCTCAATTTGTGAGTTGTTGTCATTTCCATAGACCGGTGCACTCTTTATCCATAACAATGTGTGGTCATGCTCACTCCCTCTATTTTGGAACTCAGTCACGAAATAGTAGTCCGATATTTTTCAGAAGAATGTTTCATCATGACATATCAATTGCCTCAAATAATTTACTTTATGTCTATAGTAATGAGTACATGTCACTGGGTCTTTTCTTATAAGGTAGCCAATGCCATCATTTTCCAATGTATCAGTTTGTTTTTTCCTTTTCTTGTTCCTATATAATGTAGACACCATAGTCACCAACGGACCCCAATGATGCTTTTCACTTGTAAATGTGATGAAAAAAGTTGGGGTTACCAATTGTTGGATCATTGCAAATACAGTTTTCTTGTTTTGTTGCAAGGAGTCAGAAGAGATGTTAATGTTTTTGAAATCTATGTATCCAATATCAGATTTTAGGATTTTTTCTAGGTTTTATTTGTACTTGACATCTCTGGCCAATAAATTTCTTCCTCGTAGTTGGACTTTTATTATTTTCACCCACATGCAAAAGAGCACTTTCTCAATTATTATGCACATTGTTTTGAAAAACAAATTCCTTATGTGACAGGATAAGTCACTGCTTGAATGTAGCAGTTCCCGTCGAACTATTTTTTGGTAGCTGAATCATTCTGTGATGTCACTGGAATGTGGATCTCCATAGAACAGTGTTGGGAAGTTCATTTCCTCAACAAATTTTTCCTTGAATATTCCAAGTGGACTTTTCCCATCAACAAGTGCAATTTTGACAATCTTGTCTTACAAGTCATGAATACGTTGTGAGTCAGTGAATCCATGTATCAATGTTTTAGCAGGTATTTCATTCTCTGATTCATTGCTTGTATCAAATTCACTAGTAGTGTCAAAATTTTGTGTAGAGTTGTCATTTCCTTGTTTAAGAACATGGTTCCAGTTATCATTTATACAAATGTTTTGTGCTTTGTACAGGGTCCTAAAACATAATTCTTTTAATTATTTCATGACAATGTGCACACGCACTCTACCTGTCTGGTATGCATTCTTCTACTGCAAATGTCTTTTGAGAGCTACAACAATTGTCATTGTTTCACTCATGAATTGTGGCAATGCTTTTTGCACAACATCTAGTTGGACAAGCATGTTAATAGTTGATCATGTTAAGCCCATTTGGGGTCATTTATATCCCCAGGGTCTGATTTGTGCAAATAAAATTCCCAGAGACACAAGTCTCTCTTCAAGTTTTGTAAGTGTACTTACATCTGGTAGTGGTGTGTTACATCTTATTTGGTCAAGTGTTGCAAATTGTGGCAATTTTCCATTTTCAAGTGATCGTTTTCATCGAAGACAAATTTTGCTAGTGGGAAATGTTCTATCAGTTAGTGTCAAGATGATGCATTTGTTTTGCAAGTCAGGGGTGAAAGAATTAGTATTTTTTGCAAAATTCAATTATTTTCAAATCGCACATGCAATGGAAGGAGTGTCTTTAATTTGTTTCATATAGGTCTACTTCGCATCTCTATTTCCTAGACAAGGATGTGTAGCAAGTGTTTGTTGGTTTTCAATGCTAGCATTGCACAATGTTTAATCTAGTTTACGATATGTGATTTTTCCCTCTCGGTCAGTATCATGACCATTGTGGGATATGTAGTTGCACCTGTTTCTCTCACGTGTTTTTTCTTTCAACATGTGGTAGGTTAACTTATGGTTGCCACTTGAAAATAGTTTCACTTGTTGAAAAACCATGTTGAAGGTCGAATCGACATTTGTTACGAGCATTTCCTCCTCACCATATCGATGGTGTAAACGGTGATGGTCTTTGTCATTGGACATGTGATGTTTGTGTTTAGTAGGAAGTGTTTAAATGAGATTGTGTTTTGCACACACAACTTTTTTTAGGCTGTGATATGTGAGTTTGTGTTTCTTGTCCGAGCTCCCTTTCACCTCATGATGACCGGTCATACATTTCAGAGGTCTAGAAGGAAGTGCACCAATGTATTTATTTATTTCATGTATGACCTTTTTCAAGTTGTGATAAGTCGGTCTATGTTTTTTGTTTAAGCTCTCTATAACCTGATGACAATTGGAATGAGTTTCGTCCTGATTAGACAATATGCAATGCTTATGTAGATTCGATGTGGTTTGGTTAGCATGGACAATGGAACTTGAACTGGAAATAATTATTATCAAAGGTTGATAATGGATGTGTGGTGTATCTATTTTCGATGATATGATGTCAATTGTTTGATCATAGTTTGAATCAATATAGTAGAAATTGTAACGACCCTTAATTATTAAGATGATTAATTTAATAAATAATCCTAAAAATTAGCTAAACTAACTAAATATAGTTTAGCTAATTTTTAGGATTATTTATTAAATTAATCATCTTAATAATTAAGGGTCGTTACAGAAATGGACATTATCGTCTGAAAGGGTTAACCAGACCTCGATATTTACTATGAATATGATAGATATCAATTGTAAACAAAATGTCCCACCGTCTATATTTCCTTTCTCATATTGCATTGGCATGTTTACAAGGTATTGTTGCCAACTTCCAATTGTTGGCATACTTTCTATGAGATATGGTAGAAGGTGTTGATGCAAGAAGTTAAATGCCTATTGACTACCACCTATTATTGCATTGCAAAAGGATTGCATAGTGTAAAGGCGAAGTGAGTGCACATCAAAATTTGTTTCTATAAAATAGAAAATTACAATGAATAGACTACCTCCACAAGTAGATGTAATAGTTGTTGCTATGTGCAATCCATGAGAGTTTATATGGTGCATAATTTGTTTCCAATGCAATTGAAGGTCTTTGTAGGCAAGGGACAAGTAAATATCAAATTCTCCAAGATTTCATATGGATAATATTTTATAGAGTAGTGGTTCATAATGACCACTTAGAGGATTGGAATAATGGAACAAGATGAAATATGGATCCCTAGATGCAGTTTTGTTGAACAGTAGACATATTCTTTTTCTTGTTAATGATCAAATTCCAATTGATATATACACTCACTTGGCCAGCCATCGTATACAAAATGTATCTCCACAAAGTCCTCTCTCATGTGGAGGCAGAGTTGCAGATGCATACAACTGCAGATTTGAAAGATATGTACTGACATCATGTATTCCATGCAATTGGCAAATAAAATCAAATGCCAATTTGCACTGATATGACTCTAATGCCTCAATGTTGTCATTTTCTAAACAATCCAAGAAATGATCTATCAATACATTGCGTAACTCAGTCGAGGAATAACGAAAGTGCAATAGAACTTGAAATGCATCGAAGAGGCAATCTCCTACAGTAAACGAGAATGCATCTAATCTAAAAAAGGGCATTGTTATGCAATACCTGGTCGATGTTGTCATGTACAATGGAGTTTGTATCTATTTGATAGCACTCAACATCTATTACTTTCTCCATCTTTTAAGTTTTGATTTTCAATATGTTTCTTAGATATCTTTAAATAATATGCAAATAGGAAAAAAAGATAGCTATAAGTTCGGAACTGCATACCAATTATGCTATGTATCCTTCAACCTTTTTCGTTTCAAATTCAGTTCTTCGTGGTTTTTATAGCATATGAAAAGAAAAACAAAGATATAGTTAGTGCTCAACCATATAGAAGAGATAATGTGAATAAAACAATAGTATAAACTTTCTCAGTACAAAGGCTACGTATTTAAGACATATAATTTTTGAACTTATCTTAGTTGTGAATCTTATAAGCATTTCGGTGGTCATTATATATAGATTTACAATCATATTGATCATTTAATTCCATCCCCACTCTTCACAAATCAACACCAAACATATCTGAAACGACTTGTTGATGTCTCCCACTCAGGACACTCACATAGATGGTCTGTGGGATAGAAAAAAGGGGAAGAATTAGGCATTCATGGAATTTTACCACATTGTTACACATTATTTTCGTCATCCCTATGATCGTTAATGATGTAAACCTATATGTTTCCTTCAGAGGGGTCAGTGGCCTGAGTTCCTGAAGAGAGAAGGGAGAAGAACTTTTCCTGAGAAAAGAAGTTGCATTTTTCTATGTAAAAACCTTATAAAAAATGAAGTTCGCAAGTTTCTATATAGGCAGGGTGCGAGAATGACCCATTCTCACAGGTTTCACTATAGCCAGGGTGAGAGGTGTTCACAGGTTGCTCTATATCTAGGGTGTGAAAATTCCAGCATGTGGGAAAAATGAGCGTTTTCATGAATCTTATAGAAGGAGAAGCTTCTATGGTGAGGTGGCATCCGAATGGTTTGGATGTTACTTGCTTTCATGATTTAGTGGGATCATCGTAACCTCCTCACCTTATCCTCTTCAACTTATAAAAGGAGAGGAATTCTCATGGAGAAAGTTAGCTTTTGTGAGATTTTGTTAGCTTGAGCTTGGGTTAGCTTTGTTGGTTCTTGAGCTTGTTAGCTTTGGCTTGGTTGGAGTGACTTTGAGATTTGCTTTGTCAAGATAGATTGTGAGTAGCTATCAGATCTATGGTTTCAGAATCCTTGGAGAAAGAAGTGTGTGGGGAACGAAGGATAGTTGGAAGGGACTTTACGACATCAAGGCCATGGTTGTAATCTCTCTTTCGCATTTAATATGATACAGTAATATGATTCTTTCATATAAAGATTTTTGTGTTTTATTGTATGATTCCTTGATCACATACATAGGTTTATATTGAGTTTATGCTATCACTATCACTTTGGTTGGTTTGTGTTGTTTTGATCTTGACTGCACAAGAGAACTGGAGCGAAGCGGGAGCAACAAAGACTATAGGAAGTGATCATAAGGTATGTCCATGATTCTTGCCTCTTAGTAAATTCAATATTTAAAACATAAGGAAAGCGTCCTATTCTGTTTTGCTTTGTTCTAGATCCAGGTGGATCTAGGGAGATCGGTTTGTGTCTGCACTTATGGATTTATCCTGAAACAAAATTGGCGACTCCACTGGGGATGTGTAGACCATGCTTCTACAACCTTGGATAGACCAGGGAAATCCTTAAGAAGATGGCTAAAAGAAACTCACAGAATGTCAAGCAGACTGTAAACAGATCAATATAGGCTCCAAAAGTTCAATCCAGCTGATCAAAGCAAAACTGGGCATCAAAAAATAGGATATCCTAATTCCAAACACAATTTCAAATGGGTTCGCAGCCTAGCTATAGGGTGCAG